>VXBC01004941.1:438702-542816 GCA_013399945.1 Ploceus nigricollis | reverse complement strand
GAAAAGTTTCTTCCCCCAGAGGGTGGTTGGGCAGTGGAACAGGCTCCCCAGGGATGGGGTCACAGCACCAAGCCTGACAGAGTTCAAGAAGCTGTTTGGACAATGCTCTTGAGCATATGCTGGGACTCTTGGGGATAGTCTTGTGCAGGGCCAGGAGCTGGTCTTTGATGGGTCCCATCCAACTCAGGATATTCTAGGATTCTGTGATATTCATTAAATTTCATTGAGACAGTCAGACTCTTTAAAGTAAGGAAGTTAAAGCCTTTTCAGTTTTGATTAGACATAGATATTTTTAGTGCAGTTTATAGTAAAATGTTTATTTGAAACAAGTTAGATAAGATTCATGGAGAACTCTGTATTTTGGGTTCAGTTTTATTCCTCCTATTTCCTAGAAAATTAATTTTGGTTAAAATATGTTTGAATTTTTATTACTCTAGATGGAAAACTTCTAAACCAGGGCACAAGGAACGTTTCCTACAAGGATCTCCACTGAATGTGCAGAAAAGATTCAAATGGAATTTAACGTTAGTTAAATTAGTTAGTTTGTTAAGTTAGTTAAGTTAGTTTGTTTTTCTCATCCAGAAGGCTTGGGCTCCCTGTGAGGAGGATGCTGGTGGGGCTTCCCCCGGGACTTCAGAAGGGTCTGTCCCAAAGCCCCAGCCAGGAGCCGGGCAGCCAGACCCACAGAGGTGGCTCTGGGCATCAGGAAGTTCCCTGGGGATGAGGGGATGAGGACAAGCCAAGGCTTGATCAGCCTACAGGTGGGGGTCAGGATCCGTGAAGTGAACCAGGCTGAGAAACTGTCTGGGGATGGCAGGGAAAAAAGGAGCAGAGTGTGTGACTGCTGGGACTGCCCTGATGTAAAGGCTGGCACTGCTGTTCACCTGAAGGGTGAGAGCAGCATGGTGTACTCCTAAATCAAGGCAACCAAAGGCAGTTCACATTTAGTACCTCTATAACTAAAGTATGATCTTCTGGAGACCAATTGTTAATGATCTGAAGTGAGCAAATTGAATAATTCTGTGTGATAGAAAAAACTGAATCGATTGAACCCAAGACATCAATGCTGAATTTAAAAATACAAAATTATTTTCTACATCACAGGACTAAACCTACATTAAATTGTGTCTTAAAGGAACTATGATGTTTTGGTGCACATCTGGCAATGTTGTTACAGAAATTTGGATAACTTTCAGCATTCCACTTTATCCTATATTTTTTTTAGTGAAGTGTTTGTGATTCCTAGGTATTCTAAGTTTAGTGCAATAAGTCATGTTTTCAGAATTTTCATCTTTCTGTTAGACCTTGTGAAGTTTTGAAAGGATTAGCTACATGAAATGAAAAAAGAATCAGTGGGCAGCTATTTTTAAGCTAAGAAATTATGTGATCAGATCTAATGCCTGGTGTTTATGGTCTATAACCTTTCGTAAAACTTGCTACTTACAAATAATCTTTCACAGATTTCCACTAGCCAGCATTAGTAGGACTTTCTAGTCAGAGCTAGTGAACAATATCTATTGTTCTATCTAATAGAGCTATTACGTGCTCTCCTCTTTCTATTTACAGGCTACAAGCTACTCAGAAGACATATTCCTCTGCTACTAAAATGTCCTTTTTCCCAAAGTCTTCACCTGCCAATTCCAGTAGACGTTCCAGATGGTACTTGTAGCTCAATGATCAGTTTTTGCTAATGAGCTGTTAGACTGCATGAACTCTGTCAGGCAAAAACACAGGGCTTACCTTGAACTCTTGTCCCACGGGTTTGTAAAGAATTTTACTCATTTTAAAGTACAAACCTGGACTTACAACCAGTGCAGCAGGAAATAAATGGATAGAAAAGGTGTTGACTTGACTGGGGCAGCCATTAGGGACTTCTAATTAAATCAGAGATCACAGATTTCTGACACAAGTGGAGAAAATATACATTAAAAGCTGTCTCATCTTTATATAAATATTCATTTAAAAATATGCACTTAAATAAGCACAGCAAGACAACAGTGGTCCTATATAAACCACCTCTCCATATGATCCCATTCCAGGGCATCTTCTCATGGTACTTGCCATGAGCACATGAACTTGCCTTTCCCACAAAGCATTATGCAAATCCAGTATTACATCTTTCAGGGGTTCGTGAAGTACAAATAACCAGCAGCCATTTTCAAGCTCATTTTTTTTATATTTATCAGATGGCCAAGCCCCTTCTCAAGGGACATGGCAAGAGACACCCATATATGGAAGTATTTTTGATAATTTAATGAAGAATTAGTTGCTTTTTATACGTTATTCTATAGGCAGGGACATGGAATAAGAAAAATCCAGTGCCAAATATTTTAAAATACATTCATAATGTCCAAGGTACATAACTTTTTCCTTCCTGTCTACTTTTTGTTGGATTTTTTGTTTCTTACTCTTTGAAGTTGCAAGTAAGTGAAAGGTTCTACTTATTACATAAGATTAAGAGCATTACTTAATCTTTCTTGCTTTTAGAAGTACCTACTCCTCATGCTAATGCCAAGGTAAAAATTTTGTGTATCCCTTTCAAGAACTAACAGGACGCAATTTTGGGATTAACACAGCCAATAAAAAGGCAGAGGGGAGGGTGGAATTTGGGCAAAGTAATTCATGTGTTAAATAGGTGATCTGCATTATTTATCTATTTTAAAGGATTACTATGAGAAACCAAAGATGTGTCACAATCTGTGGCGTAACCGAGTAGTTGTACAATTAATATTTTTCCTTCTGCACATTTTTCAAGGTCTTACAAAGCCAAGTGGAAAAATTTCCACAGTGGACATCACATTGTTTGGGAAGGGAGGAGTCAGCTAACACCCTAATTCAATTGAATTCCTAAGAAAGAATGTAAAACAGATGAGAAATGAATGTTCCAAACAGATTCTTGCATATCATAGGAAGTCAACTAATCAAACTAAAAAGAATTTTTTTGTTCCTTCTCATAATATGAATTAATAATCAAAGTTACTTTATGATTCATTTCCCCAAATCATACTGTAAAGGGAAACACAGCTCCCAGGGTACACTGAAACTTCAGGTGTGCTCAAGAGTAATGAGATAACAATTAGACATATGAAATAGACAGATTTTTAGGGTTAGAGCATTTGGTGTGGATGAATTTATCTCTAGAACAGAGTGATTCTTTCTCTTTGCTGACTAAGTCATACCTAGGAAAAACCCTAAGTGAGAGACAGGTGAAGTGTTGCAAATACGTTCTAACACATCATGTTAACGAGCCTGCTTCTGGTTTTTTCTGTAACATTTTTCCCAGTTCTGTAATAGAAAACTAAGCCTTGGCTTGTTAACTCTCCATTAATTTCATCTACTAAAAGCAAAACTGCCAAGTTTTACAAGGAGAGGGTACTCTGCTTCTCCAGAAATAGCATATTTAAAGTTATTATATATACACAAGTTCTTTTAAGTGTCTGAGATGTGAAACAAATAGTCACTTTACAGAAGGTCATGTGTCTTTCCCACCAATATTCTAGGCTCATTTTGAGTACTGGTAGCTGACAGGCTTCAGGAAGAAATTATTCCCATATGGGCAAACACTATTGCTCTGCTGGCAAGTAAGAATTAGCCATGAGACACGTTAGCATAATCCCTTGTAGTCACAGACAGCCTCCAAGTTATTCACACACCACTAACACATACTAGTCTTTTGGGAATGCACTTCTGATGTTCTTCAGGCAGAGACAGCTCAGTGTCTGACAGAAAGATCCACAGAAGGCACTAACAGATGTCTCAAAAACAACCACAGTGTTTGCCTGAATTATTCTTTTACCTAAAAATAAACCCAGATCCTAACCCAAACTTTGAACAAAATTTCAGCCTTACAAAGGTCTAAAACTAGCAGGATGCAAGGGCACATATGGGGAAAACATGATGTGTTTGGGAGGATAGCATTTCAGTAATATATGTTTCCACCAACTGCAAGCAGAAAGGTTGAACACATATTTATACAGCAGTAGTAAAAAGCTGAATGATTTAGCAGCAAATGAAAATTAAATACAAGAAGCAGACCAAGAAAATATGAGGAACAGTAGTTAGAAATTCTACACTGAATGCCACAGAAAGGAAAATGTTAATGAAAGAGGAAATGCCTAGGCTCTAGTCAAGCATTTCTGGCTCTAAAGTGAACATTTAAATGGAATAAGCTTTTGTGAACTTGGGGCATTTCTGATGCTTCGTTTAAGTTAAATCATTTGTTAAATACATTCTATTGGCTGAGAATTTTCTGAAGCCCTAAGCAGACAGAAGTATACATGGGTGTTTGGGTCTACAAAAGAATTAAATAGGAAATACCATTTTTTAAGTTTAGTTATGGAAGTGAGTTCTAGTAAAAGACTGGCATAGGTAATTTGTTAGTTTGAAACATTAGCTGAAGTTTCTTTATTGTTTTTAATTTTCTCATCTATCATCTGAGGATACTTTCCTTCTGTGCAATAGACTATATATATTTCAAATTGTCTGATATTTTAAAAAATAAATCCATCTGGATCAAATCAGATTGTCTTCAGATGTTGAAACCCAATCTTTTTTCAGTTTAGCTACTTACACAGAATTTCAATGTCCTTGCAAAAACTGGTTCTTTGTAAAGAACAAACCATGCTGCTTTGCATTTGTGCAGAACTATTGCTGCTCCTTCATTTATTTGTAATCATTTCCTATTGACATTGTCATAGGACCATGAATCTAGGTACATATTTAAGTTTGTTGAAATATTCTTCTGACTTAAAACCTGCAATATAAGTAGTGAGACCTACTTTAAGTTATAAAGCTTTGTACTCTACAAACATCTTCTAG
Source organism: Ploceus nigricollis (assembly GCA_013399945.1). Classification (NCBI taxonomy): domain Eukaryota; kingdom Metazoa; phylum Chordata; class Aves; order Passeriformes; family Ploceidae; genus Ploceus; species Ploceus nigricollis. The sequence goes on along the minus strand of VXBC01004941.1, from coordinate 537,998 downwards.
ATTATTAATTAACTAAATGGTCTGTTTAATGCTCTTGTTTCTCTGTGTAATTACATCTGCAAATTATTTCAGGAATGAATGGATTGTTGGTGTGCATCTTCATGTGGGTCTTTTTTTTTTTTTGAGAGTGAACTTAAAGTTAATTTAAGGTTAAGTTACCCTAAATTCAGAATTTAGAGTAGCATTTCTGGTATTTCTAATGCCTTCACAAATCCTTCTCTTTAGATTTCCATTTTTCGTACCACTGATGAGATTCATCTAGCTTAGATACTAGATATTAATAGATAATACTTAGATACTAGATAGTTTTTGGCTAAGTCAGATGATTTTAGTTGATACTCACCTTATTATTGTTTTCCTTTAGAACAGTAATATTAGGGTTATTTGCTATTCTCTTTATTTCCTAAGATTTTTATTTGGGGTTCAAAATCTAGAAATTATTAGCTGGTATAATATACATCTCACCTATCAAAGTCTGTCTTTAAAAGTTTAGATATGATATGATGATATGATATGATATATGATATAACATGATGGAAGATAAACACTTGTTTATTCAGCACTCACCCTCACCTGAAGGTTATTGCACTGTGGTTTTGGAATTGCCTTTAATTAATTTTATTTCAGCTGCCATTTAAAATGTTTTTATTAATCAAAAACTGTTATGAGATTTATATTTCTCAGAAACTGCTTCTCAACTGCTTTAATATTGTGTAAAATAAATATTTAGGTGTTTATGTTTGTTTGAGGGTTTTTTAATAGATTTTCTGGTTAATTGTGGAATTTCCTACTGGATGGAAATTATGAATTCTGAGCAGTTACTTTTATGAGACATCTTCATAGCAGACATCAGGTGATAACCCCTTGGAGAGACTGCAGGTGTGTATTCCAGTCTAACTATAGGGAAGTAAGTGTCCAAGAGCAGAGATCCATCTGGCAGACTCTTAGTAGTGGATTTATCAGTACTCAGACAAGTGGCTACATTCATTTTCGCTTTGTACAAGTCCAAAGAGTGTATGGAATCCATTTATTTTCTCTTTTAAAAATTCCTTACATTTCATTTCCTGATCTAGTACCATTCTCATTCAGCAGAGCAGAGATTTTTGAGTGTTCTCTTTGGCAAATTACTCTCAGAAAAATAAAAATCTTGTCCCTGACTTCACAGCCATCATCAGTCTTTTCATATATGTGTAAGTGCTAAGAATTCAAGACAAAGAATATGAAACATCAATAATTCTCTTTGGTTCCATTAATACTGGAAGGGAGGCAGATGAGCCAAAAGTAAAGCATATCTGAGAGAAGGACAAAATATTATTACAGCATTGGTTGAATTTGGAATTTATCTTCTGCAATAAAGTAAAAAAAAAAACTTCAAAAACAAATACTGTTTTGAATCAGAGTGCAAGCCACATATTTTTCAGACATCCCAGGAAACAAAAAGACATTATAAAATAAGACATTATTAAATATGAAGCATAAATATTTATATTTTTGGATTTAAGTGTAAATATAAATGTAATGCTAAGTTCACTGCAAGAAACTTTATTAGCAATATTTCTCACCTTTGAAAGACACTCAAGTGTTTATTCAGATGGACTTATTAATCAATCTTTTATATACATGTTGTCACCTCCACTCAAAGAAAGCAGAGTTTCCTATATTATAATCCAACATAATTCCTATACTTTATTCCAGAGATTTGGCTTTCTATCCCACATTAACTAAAAAGACTTCTGGAACTTTGCCACGTCACAGAATCTGAATTTGAAAATGTTACATATTGTTCATGGGAACACAAATTTTCAAACATTCCATTATAATTCCAAAAATCCTTTTTTTTTTTTTTTTGAGGACTCAAATTTAGGTATCTACAAACAACATGGTCACTGAACATAAAGATACATGCATAACAGTATAGTTAATATAAGTGAGGTTTCATTGCTGTCCTCTTGTATAAATTTCTCAAGTTTTCTATATTCTCAATAAAATCTTTCAGAAATAACAGAATGAAAAAATAAAGATCTTGCAGAATAATCCTTTTCAAAAAAATTATAACATTCAATATGAATAGTATTTTCAAACATCCCACAATTAATGTTTACCTAGCTTGATTTGAATTTTTCCCATTTAAATATTATTTAAAATATTTTTCTTTTAAAAAAGATTACATCCATTTCAGACAATTTTTTTCTTAGTTGCTCATGTTTATCCCACAAGGCTGAATCTGGGACATACCAATCATTCTGTGGCAAAACACTAATACCATCATAAATCTGGGTTTACGGCCTCATGACTGAAAGAAACAAAAGGAGAAAAGGGGTTGTGAAAGCACTCACAAGATCAAAGAAATGGAGTGGCGAAATAAACTTCCCTGTTACACCATATATACTACACTAATCTCTCCAAAGACTGCATGTGGCTCCTGACATTTTGAAAGTCTGCATTTGCATTTCAGTTGATAAACATCTGCTGTTTTCAAATCAAAACAACTTCTCACAACGCGTTTTATCAGAGAGCAGAGCAAGAGATTGCCTTTAGTAATCTGATCACTCTTATCATGGAGAGACTCTTGGATCCAAGCTTTGCTTTGTTTTTAATGCTTGAAACCACTCCAAAAAAGCATTTGCATCCATTGTTACTAATTTGGAGACCTTGTTTAACTTGCAATAAAATAAAGCAAAGCCCTCCTTTGCCTGCATGGGTCACTTTGATTCATCTTGAGTACAGTTCATGGATCATGGATTAGTTTGTACTGGGAGTTGAAATTGCTGACAGGCTTAACACTTATGCCACTGTCTGTATCTTCTTGTGTTGAAAGGATTATTTCCCCTTCTAAATTCCATTTTTAAGTTCTTGGTTTTATTTTAGCTATTTCTTAAAGTAATTATCACAACTTTGTACATGATCTCTGTTTCTGCTGACAGGTTTCCAGTGAGTCATGGGAAGAGGAAACTAGGTTTTTTCTTGTGGAAAGGACAGCTGGGATGTGTCTATGCTAATAAGCTAAGAAAGGATAAGGCATGGGTGCATGTATGAAATTGTCCATTTTATGTGGTACTTAGCAGGTATGGACTTTTCCTGTACTACATCCCCTGTTATTGCAAATAATGTGTGAACACAGCTCAGAGGTTAATGTGGGGCAGGAACTGCTGCCTTACCCTGTGGGGCAACAGGAGTGGGAAGACTTAACTCTGTGACTGTAACTGGTGCTACACAACTTGCACTGGGAGCCAGAAGGAAAGACATTTACTTGGATAAAGGGGCACTGCGTGAAAGGAGCCAATCANAGCCAGAAGGAAAGACATTTACTTATAAATATAGCCTTAGATGAAGGGGCACTGCATGAAAGGAGCCAATCGAGAAGACTCCAGACAGTCAACAAGGGTTATACGGAATAGTAAGTCATGTAACACAAAGATATATTGAAGACAAGCTAAGAAAATTGGGACTGTTCACTTGGAGAAGAGAAGGTTGTGTGAAGACCTCATAGCAACCTTTCAGTATCTGAAGGGGGCTTGCAGAGAAGATAGAGAGGGGCTCTGTCAGGAACTGCAGTGATGACAGGACAACAAATAATGGGTATAAATTGAAAGAGGAAATTCAAGTTAGATATTAGGAAGAAATTCTTTACTGCAAGGGTGATGAGACACTGGAACAGGTTGCCCAGAGAAATTGTGGGCATCCCAGCCTTGGCAGTGTTCAAGGCAAGGCTGGATAAAGCTTGAGCAACCTGGTCTAGTGAGAGGTGTCCCTGCCTATTGCAAGGGAGGTTGGGACTAGATGATCTTTTAAGATCCATTCCAACCCTTAACATTTTATGATTCTATGTTATTTCATTAGCATTTATTTATTAATCTTTAAAATGAACTCTCCAGTGCTAGACAGGTCTCTGGGTATCTATCCCTGTGCATGGGCACCAGAGGGCTTAAAACTCATAGGAAGGAAAAAAGGAAATAAAATGAGCCCTGCAGTGCAGTGAGGAAAGCACCGTTTTTTCTAGAACAATACGAATTTGTGTTTCAAGAACTGAATCATTCATGAGGAAATCTGAGGGATGTGTAGAACAGAAAGGCAGCAAATCTTGCACAAATTTACCTATCTTATCTTTAACAAATTGTAAAGATAAATGTCAAATTGTAGAGGTACGTATCTTTTGAACTGAACTCTCTTCAAAGAGACGTAGTAAGCTCACCTCCCAAAAGGATCACACAAGTGAATTAACATATGTGCAGGATACAAAGGAAACTGTTTGGCAAAACATATCTTTGTGTACATCATACCAACACAAAAGTACCAGTACCAGACAACCACCTTTTAGTAACTTAGGGAATTAATCTCTGCAGGTGAGAGAGAGGAAAAAACACATAGACTTCCATGTGTCATGAGGCAGGAGAGTCACCAGAGCTCTATTCAGATTTTCTGCCTAAATTTAAATGAAACCATATGTAACTACAACAAAGAAAATAATCTCTTGGTAATGATAGATACCAATTTCCCAAGATCCTATGTTATACCATAAGCAGTATGGCTCTTCATGATTTATGCTGTCCACCCTAACCCTAATAATTCTAGCCCATGCCTATTACTTCCAGCTATTAGGGCTACACCATCTGAGCAGCAACATCAGTCCTTAGGTTATCCAGTCTAAACTTAGTTTACCCTGGCTGTTCTTCACTGAAAATAAGCAAACAAAACATTTAGATCCCAAACAAACAAGTCACTTTCTGATCCCTAATTTCCCAGCTCCTTTAGTAACAAAATGAGATATGCAGCATTTAAATTTTCAAACTACTCTAGCCTCAAACTGAGACAAATCCAAGCCAGACAATGAATATTCACCTCAAGCTATCCTTTCCTGAATCTAATTTAACTGTTGTTGCCCAGGAGTGAAAACCAACAAGAAAAGAACACTGAAAAAAATATTTTAAAAAAACACAATACACAGGCATTACAGTTCCTTTGCATAATGCTGAAGAGTGTGCAGCTTCAAGAATTAAAAGGAGCTCTTCTCTTTCCCACTCTCAAACCGTGAATTCAGACCTAACTCTAAACCTAGCAATGGTCAGGGATTGCAGCTCCCCAGCAAACAGGACAGACAAAAAGCAACAGTTGTCCTTAACATCACTTCTCTTAAATCTTGAGACATGTAGCCTTCTTCAATCCATACGTTCCCAAACACTAGCCCAAACATAAGTGCTGAACTTAACCAAGGTCAAGGAACAAATTATAAGAAAAAAGATCACAAAGTATTGTCCTAAGCAACTCTTTTTCCTTATTCTGAGGGCAGGCACCAGATGTTGAAATGGGTTCTTCAGTTATTGCATTTCCCCAAATAACCTTAACCTCAAAAATAATGCTGGCCAAGGGTACATAAGCTGTTGACTGCAATTGACTCCAGACTTCTTTTCAGTCTTCTCTCTGAAGACTGGCTGCTCAGTCTCAAAGAAAAACTAGATTTAATTTTTTTATTTGCAATCCCCATCATAAGAGTAATTACAATAGGAACTATACACACAGTAAAAAAAAAAAAAAAAAAGTATTGATGACAGCTCTATTCCAAACTCTTGCAGGCAGAAAAGAATCAGCTTGTTTCTTCAAGCTTTTAAATGTAAAAGTATTTAATTCAAATCTTATCCTAACTCTGATTGCAGAGGACAGGACCCATTCTTCCAGTAAGAAAACATAAATTCCTGATCACAGTCACTACCAGCCCAAATTTAGGATGAGGTGTATTTTTTGGAAATAAATGATAATGACTTACATTGGAGAGAAAGGTCAGAAAGGCATATGTGAGTTAAGCTTCTCAATTAGATTAGGACTTGTAATGGTTTTGCCTGATGGTCCTCTAGCCAGAGATTCCTTAAATATTAAAATATTTTGAATTACACCTTAAACTACAAATATATTTTACAGAATCAGTGGGAGGCAACATTACTCCTACAGTAAGAAAGCTCTGAACACTAATTGGAGCACTAAGTTTATACAAAAAGAGCTAAGAAATAATTGACCTGACCATGAAATAAGCTATGCAGCAGCAGAGAACCCAGACTCTGCTGGAGTGACAAGATCTACTGAAATGTCACTTAACCATAGGTTTGCTAATTTGTAGTTTATCTAGACATTTCAATAGGTACTGACCTGTATGGCACACTGTGCCGTTTTCTGAGTGTCACAATATATTTGAATACTTCTTCATCCTCACTGCAGGGAGCTAATTTCCACCTTCCCTGGGAATCAATGAGGGAGTTGGCTGAGAATATTCCCTCAACTGGCTGACCTAGGAGGCAAGTGGCAGTGGTCCTTAACTGCTGTGCAGTTTCACCCTGTAACATTGTAGTTACAGAGAGAGCTAGGCTCAGTGATGGCCATTCCTTGTCAGGCCCAGGGCAGAGTTAGGATTAGCACTAGGATGATTTTGGAAAACTATAACTGAAAATGTCAGGCATATGCAATGTATGCCAAGCCTCCTGCCAAATCTCTGTGAGGGGCATGAAGGATAAGGATTAGTGGTACAGGAATCCATGCTCACAGCCAAGGACAACAGCAGTCCACCCTTGAGTAGTAACTCTCACTGGCTAGAAATCTGTCCAGTCTGACAGTTTCTGGTGATTATGTAAGGACATATCACAGACCCTGCTAATGTGTCAGTAACTTCTGCTCCTGGTGATGGATTCTAATCTCTTTTCCAGCAACACGATATTCTAGTAAATTCAGCATGGATGTTGAGAGGCAAGTGTGGATAGAGGTCCTTATGGAAAACATACTGGAATATCACAGGTGCATGGGATGCATATGAGTAAAGTGAGGTAATGATATTAAAGGAATGGTGTGAGAAAATGAGAGTGGATGCAACGTGTGTCACAGACAAACTAAGGTGTTATGTAGGGGGTCACATTTGGTGAGCTCAGATGAGAATTCAGACATGTTTAATTGTAGATGTTGCCTGTGATTATAGAAGTCTGCACTTTTTTTCTTGAGGAAGTTTAAGGAGTAGTCTTTAGCCTAACTTGCATTTATATAAATATATCAGTGAGATGTCATATAATTAACAAAAAGACTTAAAGAATGAACAAAACCCTTGAATAAACCCTTAATAACTAGAATTATGTGTTAATGATGACTTAGGTACAAAATAATAACTTGAAAATACCACTTAAAAGAATTAACACAACATTTCACCAGAGTAAATAACTGTTCATTTGAGGGAAAATGTGATGGAATGTGGCCTGAAATTAAGGTGTGAATTGATCTCAGTGGGAAATAATGTAATGAAAAACACAGGACCATATATTCCTGGGGATGTGTAAAAATACCATCATTAAAAGCTCATCATTCACTTTTCTTCTTTAGTCAGCCTTATAGCAGTCAGCAGAGTTTCCAAAACCAAATTGTTGTCCCATAAAACTCAGTTTGGTGACAGGAAAATGAGCTTCCACCATTGATGAACATGTTTTTCACTAGATTGAACTGAAACTAGCCTGAAGTAAAACTTCCTGAAAACTTCCATCCACAAACCCACACTTAATGTCTGTATTAATGGGTAATGCAAATGTGGCCAGTAAATGTTATGTCTCTCCAGAAGGATGCAGGTACTTAAAAAATAAGTGCAAACTGTAACAGGAAGTAGCTGCAGTAGTCAAAGTTTAAGTTTATTTAAGACAGGACAGACATAATAAAAGATCATTCATAGTGGCCCCCTTCTGGAATATCCAAGGACGACATACGAAATTCATAGAGACTGTAAATAATTCTAACTCATTTATCCCAATACAAGGTATGAACTATATCTAATATTTTTCTAAAAGTTTATTACCCCTTCAAATAAAAATTTCCACTTCTAGAAAAGAAATTGCATACAGAATCTGTGAAAACCTTCCTGTAATTTTGTTTAAATGGGCTATATTTATTTACTTTTCCTTTAAAATTCACGTGTTAAAATTAATCTTCTTTTTCCACTTGCATGCATTTTGCATTCCCAACGGCGTAACAAATTACTCTGGAGCTGATTGAGCCTTAGATTTTGTTTATCATCCATCCACATCAATTTAACATCTGCTTTCAATATTATAGGAATTTTTTTTTAATTTGTGGCTTTAGTTCATTTATAAATGTGGAATATCATAGATTATTCTCTCCTCATGTAATACTGAAATTAATTTTCTTCTATAGCAAAAATGTCATCAACATTTCTATAAAATGCAATGATAAAACTGTTTGATCTAAAAAAATCCAGTAAAATAAACCAGATTAATACAGTAAATTCTTTATAGTTTAGTTATGCTCCTTAAATATTAGACTTTGTATCCTGCAAAAAGTTCTCATTACCTAGTAAACATACAGCAGTTTCTATTTTGTCTTTATAAAATCAGCTTTTTAAAAATAACAACCCAAAATATATACTTGTCCAAGGACTTGTCCTCATGCAAGCTTTGTTTAGCTATTAGACATAAAAATAATAACTCATACCTTTTATATTGTACTTATTATTTGTTTATGTTATGGAAATTACACCAGTTTATTCTTCTAGACATATGATTCATTTGTTTAACTCCTTCAGTGTGCATACAAAAAGGAAGTAGAAGATTTCTTGCTCCACTTGATGGATAAATATAATTGTATGTGAGAATGAGCTGACATTTACTCATATTAAGGAGCATTAACTCCATTATCACACTGTTCTACCACTAGGAATAAAAACCAAAACAAACTAAACAAAACCATGCATAGAATTAAATTACTTTAAAACTCAAAATTACATATTGCAAAGAAAATATCCTCAGACCTTTAACCTAAAAAGAACCCTCTTCTTCATTTTGCTATAGGTTTTACAAAGCTGACAAAACCAGTTTTATCTGTGAATCGACTCCATGACTTATAGTACTACATGTAAAGGGTTTGGGGTTTAATTTTTAAAATTAAAATAAATAATAATATTCATATCTTACCATTTATTAATCTGCTTTAAAAAATAAGAAAATCTTAAGAAAATAATACTATATAAATATACTTTGTCTGAATCCTCAGCTGGTGTTAGGGAGTCTTCATGAGGTTAAATAGACACACCTACAAGGAATTATCACAACTGAGGATACAGACACAAAATTTTACCTCCTTTATCTTCTGTTTATTAAGGGTCTAATCATCATATAAGTTAGAACCCCTTGACAGCACTCTGACCATGTGCAAACAACACAGTCTTCACTTTTAGCCCCTTTACAATGCCAGAGACATGGCAGAACCTTCCTGACCGGCAAAAGTCTGATGCAGGGGGTGAAATCTTGGCTCAATAAAAGTCAGTGGAAAACTCCTACTGAATTTACTGCACCTACAGTTTTCTCCAGAGTTGTAAAAGACCCTAAATATAGCTTATGAATGATAACAGTGCAGTTAGGCACCTTTTTCTGGTTAGCTTTGGGGCAAAGCAAAGAATATTATTTCTTAGAAAGTCTGGGAAAATCTTCTGCTGCTGTCAATTTCCTGACACAAACGCATCCTGACACAAAGCCTTCAGTGGTAGCTATAGGATTTAATAGGGAACCTCCAAGAGAATTGTGCTTTCCAGCAATTTTTTTTTACATTACTATTCCTAGTGTGAGCATAAAAGCAAATTTAGTTGATAAGAGTACATATATTTACAATGGATTATTTTTTTGGCTATGTGATATACCAGTTTCTTCATGATCTGCAGGTTTATGAGGAAAAACCACACAACAATTATCAGTTACTCCAACATTACTGAGACGAAGAATTTTTTTTTTCTCATTTTTGTCTTTTCCTTGGCCAATGTTGATGACAATGGCTAAGCTCTTTCTGGATAGAAAAGGTTCTGAAGGAAATGAACAGTACAGCTGAAGAAAGGAAGGGGAAAAATGGTGAAAGAAAGCTTTGCCATATGGCACAGTCATGTAACATGCATTCAGGTCATAAACTTACCTTGGAAAAAAACAGATGCAGATAAAACAGCTTCAAGGGCATCCACACGGGGAAGTCTGCCTTCTTATTGATTAATCTGCACAATTTTTACTTTACTTAAAAAAAAAAAAAAAAACAAAAACAAACTACAAAATTAGTTAATAGCTGAAACAGGCAACACTTCCGTTAGTTTTCTCTGCCTCTCCCAGTGGTTTGGGGATTTATGTGCTATTTTCTACACATACATCAGTAAACTTTATGAAATAGGGAACAAAAAGGTGAAGCAATTATAAAAACAGAATTTTGATGCTACTAGAAAATCACTGGAGATCTAGTCTAAGCCTCTCCAAAGCCAATTAAAATACTGGTACATGATAAGGATGTGGTGGAAGATAGTACTGAAAAGACAATGTTTTTATATAAATTTATATTGCGAGCATTCTGACTTTGCTTTGATCAGAAAAGATGCAAAAAAGTTTAGAAGAGTTTCACTGATGCATATTAAAGAAAATCAATTAAATGATTAATAAATTACTCTTTTAGGTCCTAAGGAAAATGTATGAATTATTAATAAATAAAGAAAAGTGGCTTTTGTTTGGAAAAAATCTTCATCTTTTGGTAATGTGGAATAACTAGAGTAATATAAAATTAACAGCAATGAGAGGAGAGTCAATTTCATTAATTTTTCTCATATCTGCTGCATGAAAACCACCACCTTCTTTCCAAAACAGCCACAGAGTACATGTTAGAATGCAATTCTTAATGATGTGGGGGTAATCTATTTTATTAAGTCCTTTTCAACATGAAGCAATCATCACCTTTTTTCACATTCAAAATCATCTATTTCACATTCTAATAAACATGAGAATCATCTGCAATGATACTTAAAGTTGCATATAGAGTGTGCTTCTCCATTCCTGTGGCTGGGTTAACACCACACCCATGGAAAATGTCATTATGTTCTAATGATTCCAGAGTTTGGTTTTACTCTGATGGGACCACAAAGGCCACGTTAAACTGACAAACTGTGATTTACAGCTAGTTTGTCTTCTGCCCAGAAAATGTACAATTGAGCTATTTCAAACAGTAGCTGTTTTCCTCATTCATCTGTTTTGGATCACACTAATCCTAGGTTTGGATGAATGATAGCATGAAGTTAATGTTTATGGTGTTCCCAAGTATTTAGTAAATATTACACAACTGCAGTGCCACAATCATGGAATTAATCATGGAATATTAAATGTTGGAAAGGACCTTAAAGATCATCTCATCTCAATCCCCTCTGCCATGGGCAAGGACACCTCCCACTAAGGAACATGATCACAGTATACTTCAGTTGAATACCGGCATGGTCCATGTCCATGTCCTAGACATGGTCCAGGGCAATCAGCTTTAGGTGTCCCTGCTTCAGCAGGGCAGGGCAGGTGAACAAGATGACCTCCCCTCAAACTACAATAACTCTGTAATTCTTGCCATGCCTGTGTAGAAGGATTGTCAGGAGCAAGACTTGTAAAAACTGTAGCTTAGTTTGCTACATTGATGAAAATGAACATATTATTCATGTTTTGCTCTATATATCATAGATATAGAATACACCTACTTTTCTATGTTGCTTGATCTCCCTGTACCTTTTTGATGGTTTGGGGATTTTGATGGGGGGTGGTTGGGGCTTCTTTTTCCTACTTAAAAGTCAAGAATCAAGTTTGTGGGTTTTATTCATGGCTTTTGTTTCTTTGGGCTGTTCTCAAAGAAACACAGAGCTCATTAAGTCTGCGGGGTTGTTAAGGTCGTGGAAATGGTAGAGTTCCAGCAAGTATGGAATATCACACAGCATTGCAGAATGAATGATCAGAAACACAAGTCACAACTCATGGAAGAGCTTTGCCCTGCAAGATCTCCTCCCCCACTACTTGCTTGATAGTTGACAATAGTTGCAAGGCAGAGTTATGTGAACTGGATCCAGCAGGCAATGCCACTATAAAGAGTTTATTACTTCAGGATCAATTGTATGTCTCTGTGTACAGCTGTGGTTGTTAATGACCTTTTTCTAGGTACAATTTGACTTTAGAAAATAAGTGCAGTTAAAGTAGTTAACACTAGTGCTGACAGAGGGGCCAGCCAAATCCCTTGTGCGTGAGAAAAAAAGAGGAGCTGGTCACAAAACATTTTTTGTGCTTGGCCCTCGGAACATTGTTCACATATGGAAAGCTTTGTTTTCTAGTACAATACTCCTCTCTTTTTTCAGTACAGTGATCCACATAGCAATTCCTATCACAGGTACTCCATACTGCTTAAAAAGTACAGATCTTTGACATGAGATTATCACTGAGCTTTCACTCTCAGGTAACTTGATCCTTAGATAAACTTTACAACAGTAAACAAGGAAGAAGAAGGGATCACAGACATGTGGAGTTAATTGGATTGAGAGATGAAATTTCATATAGACCCAAATAAATCTATAATTAAAAATGCTTCAAAAGCAATGGCGTTTCCATAGATACCCCACTGATCTATATAAAATGTTTTTTCCATTAGATGTGTAATGAATTAGATGGTTCATTATGTAGTAGACTTAGGCATGCAAAACTATGTTTTGTTTATGTTTTCCTGTAAAACTTAGAACCAAGTATTCTTTTGGCCTAAGTCTCATGGTGCAGAATTCAGTTGGACTTGAGTAAATAGTTTTTCAGTGAGCAATATGAAATACCTATTGCAGTTGTTCCATCTAGTAATTATACAATGTTTTCTTTAAAGGTATTTCTAAAAAGCACTTACATATAGATATAGATGCATTTCTAAAGTTTTCTTTAAACATTGATAGAACATCACAAATTTTTGTACAGGAAGCTATTCAATTACTCAGATAGAAAAGCCAGCATCTTTGTGATTTTGCACACAATCAACAGTGGGCCATAAAAATCTTCTTTTCTTGAAATTAAATGATGTTGAAAGGTTTTCATTCCCTTGCACATTCCCTGGAATGTGTATTGGTTACTATTACTTAAAACTTCATATTTTCTTTCTCTGTGAGTCAAGTCTACAATCCAAACTAGAAGTTGCAGAGAAAAGGAGCACTGCTCTATCTGGGTAAATAAACCAAAACTGAAGTTTCAGTTGAGAGCAGTTGTAAAGGAAAATGGGAGACTAGAAAAGGGAGAAGTTGAAATGCCAAACAGGTAACAGTGTCCTGGGTAACTAAGAGCTAACAGTACCCAGAATTCTTGAAGTGCTTGATAGATGTAACCCTGTGGTTATGAAATAGGAATTATATGCCCAATCTTTCTGAATCTTGACCTCACTGTAGGAAAATTTTCTGATATGCTATTCACAAGTGAAAAAATGTATCTAATATTTTTGTATATTCCTGATATTAAATGCAAATCACAATAGACTTACTTATTGAAACATCCTTGAGACAATGTAAAACAAATTTTCTTTTTTCTTGTGAGTTATTCAGCTGGAACTAGACTAAAAGGACTAAACCCATGTATTGTTTAAAGTACTTCAGGGTACTTGTATGAAGAAAAACTGGCATTAGAACAGCTGAAATAAATTAATTTGTTAAAAATCTTTTTCATCCAGTATAACAAGACTGCAACATACAGTCTGTGATATAAACAGATGTCAAATCCAGGAAGGGTAGTGACATGACCATATATGTACTGGCAAATGTTTAGAAATACACTTCCAAAAATACAGTGGTAAATTAGAGAAAGCTGAAGGATCTAAATTTTAATATCTAAAAAAGAAGGTTCTAATTAAAAACAAAATAATGCTTCTGCTTTTGAAGATTTGTCTGACATTAAATTAATTCATCACCGTCTTTGAGACACACAGTATCAAGTTAAGGGAAGATGTTTCTAGAGCTCCCAAATGATGAAATTCTGCTGCAGTCAAGGAGTGGTTCAGTGTTCAAGAGGGTGTTGATTTAATAGCAGGGGTTTTTTTCTTCTTCTAGGAGGATTAAGTGTTGGGAAGGAATGTTGTTTTCACAAATCTCTGTAAGAATTCTGTCACAGAAAATCACTAAAGGCACAGATGAGTAGTGTTTTAGCCAAAGTTTCTTCTTGGAGCACAAACACTCTGGTCATCACTAATCTATTGCTTCCTGTTTCTTAAATGGATGGAGTTATCCAGCTTTGTGGCGCTACAGCCCTTTGATAGCATAAGCTCCAGCAGAGACCTTCCATTTCATTTCATTCATGATAATAGGTGGCCAAAGGTGCCTGAAGTTCAGCTTTCTTTAATATAGCTGTTGAGGAAGTTGTCCAGTTTTCTTAAGACCTTAGGAGTGCATAGACACAACTATGGTTTCTAGTACAATGTTAATATGGTTTTGGATTATAGACTCTAAAACTACATGTTCCTTGTTACAGGAAATATCTATTGTCTATCTAGCTATTATCTCCCCTTTATTGATAACATGATGCTATGCAACATTCCTTGATTGCAGCCTTCTTTGTTTCCCTGTCCGGATTCCCAACTGTTCAACATATTTTAATTACCTGTTTAAAATGGCTTTGTGCAGCTAATTGTGCAATCCATATGGTATACCCAGACCAGCGTAACCAAGCCAGCAAGAGCATTGTTTAGATGGCCAAAAATTTGCAAGGGTCTAAGACATCTCCCTAGAGTTATCCAGACTCTTATGTTGTGAGGGACAAGACAGGAAGACCTTCCCTATGGAATTGACCAAAAGGCTTGGTGTGTTGATTGCACACTCATTTCTGAAGGCGCACCGGAAGAATGGTGATGAGTTACACGATACACTAACAGCCTTGTTTGTAATCTGAATTTTTTTATTCCAGATACAATTATTTAATCTCTGTGAAGCTGCTTTTGCATTTTCTATCCTCTTCATGACATATCACTCAGTCTCAGGACTCAGAGACAGTTTGCTGCAGAGTTAGCAGCAGTTTTCTGCAGGTTTTGGTTTGCATCGTTAATGCTGCATAGGCAGAATTTCTGTTGAGGACAAGACTGTTGTTTTTTTTTTTTATTTGAGGGAGGTGTTGTGATTTTTGGTTTTTTTGTTTTGGGGTTTTGGTTTTGGGTTTTTTGTTTGGGAGTTGTCTGTTTTGTTTACTAACACAGTCAGAAATGTGCTTTTAAAAAGTTTCATTGCATGCACACATGACACAAATGCATACTACATATTACAATAACCAAAGCAGATATTTAAAAAAAATATATTAAACCAGGTCCAGCACTGTAGTAAAAGAAAATAACACCTTAATGAAATTCCTCCTTGACAGATACTCAATGCTAGATATTAAAGGAATAAGAAAAGTTTTTTGAAATTATAGGGAAAAATAGAATAAATAAATATTCTGAAGTGTTAAAGCAATGTGTCATCTCACAGAAGCTATATCAATATTGCAATAATAACTCAACTGGTTCCAATTAATGAAAAAACATTACAAATTCTCTTCTCTCTAGTATAAGTTATGAATATCTTTTGAATCAATTTGATAAATTATCAAGATTACAGTGACTAACATAATACCCTTCATGATAAACATAATATTTTACAACCAAACCTGAGGCTACAGTTGATCATGGCTGTGCACAATGGCTGCAGCTTTTCCAGTGAATGTGCCTTCATAGTCCTAATGCATCCCAGATTTAGTTGTTTTTATTGGCTCATGGCGTTCAAGTATGTAACCAGCTCTGAACTCAAAGTCAAAATACAATGAAAAGTGTTTGGAGCCCTCTTGCAATAATCTGGCAGTGAAAATATAGGAAAAACTTTCAGAAATCAATATTTTCCTCTCTCTCCACTTATATTGTGCTGGAAAATAGAGTTTTGCCATACGCACTGGGTGATCCCTTCCTCATCAGTTTGAAACTTGATAAATATGGATTAAAAGGAGATGGCTGCCAATAATTAAGCTGAAAAATGCTATATACAATGATCAAACATTGTATTCTGCAGACAGATTTTGATCTTATAGTGCAAAAATCTATCTAAAACACATTTCTTAGATAGTGGTAACTTTTCAGCTATCTTTCTAAGTAAACAGCATCTGCAGTCCCATGTTCTACTAGTTCATACTCACGGAACACGTTCAGTAGTTTTGCCTGTTACCTGTCCTAAGCAGGAATAATAATATAATAATAGTATCTCATCTATATGTTTACCTCTACTACTTATGTTGAGGGCTAAGAACAATGTAGCCCCATAATTTTTCCAGAGAAAATGTCATGTAAACACCGCAAGTCTGCAGCATTATCAATTATAGATTAAATGTTTAGGTATACAGATATGTATCAACACATTTATGTATACTTCTTTACAAAAATGGCTTAATATTTTTTGTATATTAATATATTATATATATATTATGTCTAAATAATATCTAGTATCAACTTTAACCCAACACCAGTTAAATAGCGAGTGCTAAATTTTAAAAGTGCTAACTGTTTTTTTGTAAGTGAGAGTTAATTTAACTCTATTTTCCTTTTTCTCTTAGATTTATGAGTCATGTATTGTATTTTGCAAGAGATTCCTGCTGAACTTTTCAACCTTGTCCTGGATAAACTAAATAAGTTGTATTCTTCTAGTCAGTCACTTTTTCAGTCAGGCTTTCAAAAACTTTAAGGTCTTTTCTAAATCCTGTCAATTCTAACAGATCTTTTCACAAAAGCATTTCAGTTGATTTCTTGATTATTTCCAGAGATGCACAAATCTCATATTGCTTCCCAATATCTGAATTTACTTTCGATTTTATGGTCACTCTTATTCATAAACTGAAATGTTTATTCCTGTACAATATCAGTATTGAATATGTTTGACATACTTCTTTTGTCATATGCTGATGAGTAAGTTTGAAATCATATCACCATCCTTGCTTAGGGCAAAAGCTGAAATCTGGCACCTTCTGTAAGCTCCCACAGGCCTCGGTGGAAAATAAGCAATGATGGTCTTGTGTGTTCAAGCCCTTAAAACCTTAACAATCTGAATCAGTCTTGAATAATTTCATAAACAAAGCAATAAAATGATGGGTATAGTTTCTTCTCCACCGCTGCTGGCCCTTTCCAAGACATTTAATGACAGAAGAATGAAATCCAGTCCCAAATGAAGATGAGAGAGGCATCAGAGAAGATGTTTGACTATGAAAGCAAAATTCATGGTTTCCATCAGCTGTGCAAGATAACAAAGTCAGCTTCTGCCTTTGGCTTTTAAATAAAAGCTCAAGCATACAAATCCACAGGTCAGCGGAAATGATTACCATAAACAAATCTGGACAAACATCCTGCTATTTGGAAGCCTATGCAAACAGACATTTTCATCATCTGGGCTCCACTAATCCACACAAAACTATGCACATTTTAAAATACGCGTAAACAATGTCTCTTCTTTGATGATCCAATCAAAACAAAATTAATATTTTTGGGAAAACTCAAATGGACATATCATTCCTGTTTTCCCTTTTTATTTTTTTTTTTGTGAGGTAGAGGCAAGAGAGGTGGCAGGGCAGAGTTATCTCTCAAAGATGTCCCCAGATTTTAAAGAGAGTAGAGTACAGTCATCTAGCAGCAGAGCATTTTTTTGCAAGGTTGATTGACAACCCAGGCAAGTCTTCAAGGCTGTGTTACAGAGTCCAACTGTTATGTGATGTAGCTTCTTCCCTGCATGGAGCTGCAGCAGCAGTAGTCTCTGATCCCCTGCCACATCACAGCTTTAAGTGGCTACTTTCCACACCAATGGCACTGACACTTCACTGGCTGCACATCTATCCCAAGTCTTTGCACTTACAGTACCTGGCACCAGTCCCTATTTCTCCTTCCCTGAATTTTTTCCAGCAGTGCTTTTCCTGGTCATATTAGAGCTCTCCAACAGATCCCCACTTTAAATTTTTTTTTTTTTTTACTTCCAAGATTTTTTTTTACTTGTACATTTACTGCCTCCTGCCTTATCATTGGACTAACTACAGACAAGACACTTTCTTTGAAGCAAGATCCTATAGAAGTCATAGATGGAATGAACAAAGTTAAAGACTCAAGTGGAAAAATGACAAATGGTATTTAATAAAGCACAATCTTTGAATACACTGTTAGGCAGTGGTAGGAAGGATAAAATTGCAATGGGCAGTTCCAAGACAAAAAAAAATCTGTAACTTTCCTCTAAGTATTGTCTTAGGAAGTCCTAATGCAGTTAGGTAGCATAGGTTCAGTAAAATCAAAGTTATTATACCTATGGGGCTTGGGCTTCAAGGGCTTTATGGAGACAGAGGAAGCCAAATGGCTCAGTATGGTTTTGCATAACAGAAAGTCTGGTTAACTTCCAGATACTGGAAATTATTGACAACTAGGTTTTTTGGTGCTTTTAGAGCTATTTTCATACAAATATTGTATTACAGCTCTCATTTGAAATAATTTAAACGTGTGCATTTTTAGTCCACTGGCACAGGATTTCAAGGCTCACAGCTGCTTGCCTTAGAGGAGTAAGGGAGTGCCTCCTGAAGCCACCTGTGCTGTGTGACAGCCCGTGCCCATTGTCAGAGAAAAGTTCTCCCAAGCTGAAGTTGCACTTCAACAGATTATTGAACATCACCCTTTCACTGTGGTTTTAGGCAACAGTCAGAAATGTTTACATTTTTTCCCATAATCAAATGGTAAAAAACACAGCTCAGATATTAATATTCCCTCTGCTATACTGTGGAGTCAAAAAGAAGAGGGGTAAGCACAGAAAAATACTATAAAAAACACTTTGCCCAGCAGATAGAAAGCATCCTACAGCTCCTCATTGTCCCAAGGAGTAAACCACATGCACCAGCCAGATGATTCAAGGTACGTGGGGACACTGTGACCTGGCTTAGCATCCATCTTACTGTGAAAGCAAGAGATCCCAATTGCTTTAAAAACTCGTAAAAAAGAGCATCCAAAAGTCATCAGGAACCTTTCCAAAGGTTTGCAGAGTTTTTGGACAGAGTGTAGGTAAGCAGTAGGAATAAAAGCTTTCTTCCTCCTCTCAGCTACATATCCTCTCTGTCTTCCTGCTTATTGTTTGCCTGCTACATTCTTCTATCTTTTGTGCAGCGTTAGGAGATTTTCTAATTGCTTTCATGTGCCCTTTATCTCTGCTTTTCACATGCAGACAAATGCTGCTTCTAGTGCTTTTTAGCACAGAACTCCCCCCATCTCACTTCCTTACAGTTCAGATGAGTAGCTTGTCTGTCAATGTGCATAATCCCTTAAGAATATTAAGAACACTATCAGTCATCCTTTAAATGTTCAAAATAGCAATGCTTTTAAAGTGGTTTTTTGACGGTGGGATAACCCCCGTTATCCAGTGGGGTGCACTGGCACAGGAATTGTGAAAAGATACAAGCCCAATTTTATAATATAATGGAAGGAAATAACATAACTGAGACATTCCTCTTGTTTCTTGCAGTTCTATTGCACATATTGACTGGGCATAGACACTTTTGGTTATACAACAGAAGGTGTCAGGATAAGAACTGTTCAATTGAGCCTTTAGGATTATTTAAACATATTAAGTCCTCCCAGAATCATGGCTAGAGGACAATGTGAATAAATGTCTGTAAATAGACAGCTCTCCTTCCACATTGATCCTCCAACATGGGAAGTACAGATGTTCCCACAGGAAACTATAATTAGCACTATATCAGTAAAAATTCCTCATCTGAACTACCATGGTTTTAGTGCCTATCTAGGAATAGAAAGACAGTAAACTCAAGATTAAAAAAAAACCCAACTTTATATGACCCTCATGTCAAATTAAACAGTCAACTGAGATTACAAATGCATCTTTAAAATGTGATCAACCCTGTAATTGTTACAAGTTTCATTTTTGTCCCTGAAGACCCATTTAATGTGTTTTATATAGACTGATAATTATGCTTACTGCCATCTCTAAAAGTAAGGTGCTTTGTAAATACCCCACTCCCAGAAAATTTGCTTTTAAAAGTGTAGAAAAACACTTTCCTGTCAGGAGTAAGATTGGAGATGGCTGAGAGGAGCATTTCTACTGACTGTGTGGCCAATTTAGTCTTTGGATGTAGTGGTAGAAACTGTTTGAAAATCTTTTTTTAATTAGGGCAGAGCATGCACTGAAGGGTCATGAGTTCACAGTGTCAACTAACCACAGACCAGGCTGAGTCCAGTTGTTCTAGTGAGCTGCCATGTGAGACATGAGGACATTGCAAGATGTGCCCCTCCAATCAGGCATTTCACCAGACAACAGTCTTCATCAGTCATTGCTTTTTAGCATTGCAGTGCCAAGGGTGGCGGCTAAAACTCACGTATCACTGTGCTAGGAGCTTTGCAGATGTGAAATATCTCTCCTTTTTCTCTCTTTGTTTTCCCCAAGTAGCTCCAAATTACTTGTTCCTATACTGGAATGATTTTCTTCTGAGCACATTTCTCTCTAGACTTTTGAATGAGACTATACAGAATTTAATGAAAAAACATATTTTATTGATAGAAGGGATAGACCTAAAAAAATGTGTCCTAGTTAAATGTATCCATTTATAAATGCTTATGTATGCCTTTTACTTTTTTTGCTCTTTGCTTATAATAAACAGGAAAAGTCTCAAATCTTTCCAGTCATTGCTGTGTTATCACAGAATGATAAGTTAAGTGTTAAGTTACAAATACTGAAATCCAACAGAAAAGTCATCTGAGTGCAAGAGAAATATTATTTTAAATGAAGAGCTATATGCTGTATATTGAATCCTATATTTATAATGTGACCTTTTTATTACTTTACCTTAGTGTGAAATGAAACAATATGTAAAATGACAAAACATCATTTTATAAAGTTAGGTACCAAAAATTGCTTGGTTTTCAAATATGCTAAATATTTAGAATTTTTATAACAGTAAGAAAAAGTAAATAGTGATATAAATTAAATATAATATAAATATAAATGTGTTGAACCCTTCTCAAGATGTCTGCTCACTCAAAACAATATGGGATATTGTTTTTAAACAAAATAAAATAAAATAAACCAAAAGGATTTTACTTTTTGTGTGTTGGTATGATTGTTTAAGAGACTATTATAAGTAGTTGCCAATGACATTTGCATCCTTTTCTCATTTAATCAAGTCTGCTTGTCATTAAAATGCCTGACCACTCTGAATTATCTGAAGTATTGAGCAATGCACAATACACAAAAAAGTCTTACACTGTGTTTGAGCAGATTCGGCATCTTTTAGTAATATCTTAAAAACATGTGGAACTGTTAAAGTTTGTTTCCCCCAACATATTTTAATATTTTGCTTGAGTTTTATTTACTTATTTCTTCAAATAAAGAAAATCCTTTCAAATAAAGTAGAAATTTGGTTTTATTAAAAAGTAAGGTAAGACATATCTGAATGATTATTTTTTCCTATTCATTCAGCATTCAGTCTTAAGCCCACACTGTTTGAGCAACAAATTGTCCCTCCAAGGCAGTTGTGACTGGCTAGGTTACCTTTGCTTTCTGTCCCAAATTTCCATCTGGATCTGGGTGTTCTTGGTTCTGGTTCTCCATGTGAGGAATTCCCACCCTGAGGCAGATGCACCAGGCTCAGTCTTTGAAGTGAAATACCTTCTTTCAAAGAATAAGGAGCCTATTCCTCCCACCACCACCCCTTTTTCAATACAGTTGCATACTTGCAGGTATGTTTTCTCAAAACCAGGGTGCTTAGCTTATGATGCACTGATGCATTCATTCATTCATTCATTCATTCATTCATTCATTCATTCATTTTTAGTAGAATCTCTCTCTGAAGGGTTTGATCATTCCCCTGCACACATTTGTGGCTTAGCTCAATCAATTTATTTATCTCAAAATAGGAAACAATTATGAAAATAGAGAGATGTTACTTTTGCACTAAAACTCTGCAAGAACATTTATGTACAGAATTCCACAGCTGCATTACTTCATGGTTCCACCATAACGTTGCATTTTCTTTTGCAAGCTTGCTCACATCATTTGGTCTGTTTGGGAAAAAGGCAGAGACAGGCACAAGCAGGAACATGTTCAGAAGAGTAGGAGGATGTACAAAACAGAAATATGTGGAAAAGGCTTTCACTCCACCAAGTGTCAATTAATCCCTCCCTCAAACCCTGTTCTCATATGGATCTTCCCAGTACATATTTCTTTCATCCCCATAATTGGCTTCTCCCTGGAATGCTCTTCTTCCCCCACACACTCTGAATTCAAGCACAACATGGATCCTAAAGCAGAAAGGAATGACACTCCTGTCCATTTCTTTAATAAGCAGCTGCCAAAATTCTTTAAAAACTGCTATGCATTAGCATGTAAGTATTTACATGGTCATCAGTTTTGTATGATGCTTTTCATCTCCAGCTTGTGATTTTTATACTTTAGGATTCAGCCTCATCCATCACCATATTGCTGACAAATAGTGCTGACATTTTTTTCTATGAAAGGAGTACAGAGCGTACAGAACACAATTGTTATCATTTAACTTGACCTAGATACTGTATAGGTTTTCTGCAAAAGAAAAACTCATTTCTAGATATAAGGGAAGGAAAGTTTTTAACTAAATAGCACCCATCTGATGAAGTGATGTTCCTTGTTTTTTCTTCATCTGGCATCTTTCTTCTTAAGTTTTTTAGATTTTCATCCTTTATAGTAGCATGATAAATAATTTAGAGAAATAAGAGATAAAGTAAATTTAAAGTCCTGAGGTTTGTTCATTCTTATATTTTGTTATCAGCGTTGCAGAATTCAAATCAGACACTTATTTAGTATCTTTTTTTTCTCTGACAGAAGAAATTCTCTACATCAGGTTAAATTTTGTATATGTTAGCTCCTTAAAGCCCATGCAACTTTTTCTTGTCTTTTCTGTTTAGCTATGGCTTGATTTCTAAGGCTGGGGTCATGGTCTGTAAGATAGTATACGTGGTATGCAGAAAACATTTAGCATTGTTTCCTTGGCAGGCCATGCCTGACATCAACATTGCACTCAACATCAGGCCTTGGAAAGGATTCAAAAATCCTACAATACAAAGCATAAAGTTTGAAATTCCAGAAAGAGGTTCATAGTGCTTTGTGCACTTTCTTGAACTCACGGACATCTCCCAGCTGAACAACCAGCAATTCTGGCTGTCATTGGTGAACAGGTCTGAGGAAAGCATTTTACAGTATTTTCTGCTTAGACTTGAGCATCCAGGCTTTTAAATCTGTGCAATGTCAAGTTAACTAGGAGAAATCTGTGCAAGCCCCACTCTGTGTTGTGTTCTGGACCCAAAGTTGAGGCATATGCAAACCAGGATAGTGTAAGATTTTGGCAGTGCTAGTCAAGCAAGAGATGCACATGGCTACCATGCAGTGAGCATGTGTCTTTCAGTAAATGTCTATTTCTGTAATGTTTGGTAAAAAATTATTACCATCTGCTGAAAGATAAATCTTCTCAAATTGACAGGCCAGCTACAATCCAAACCAGATTTTGTTCTAACAAGTTTGTGCATTACAGTTGTGCCCAGCAGCAAAAGCTGCAGCCACAGAAAACCGCAGGGTACTTCTTGGAAAGCTCTGTAGAATAGTTGCTGTTGCAGCCAGAGGACTTGCTGTACTAACACCAGGAATTGCAGGGCCCCTGGGAAGCCACAAGGCTGGTTTGTGGTTCTCAAATCAACTGGAATTATTTCTTACCATTTCATCCATACCACCTGTGAGGAACTTGCACTGGAGGCCTCCCAACCTGTCCCTGCATCCAGGCAGTAAGAGAGCATCTCCCCTTGGTCCTGGCATATATGGCCCTGTCTCCAACAGGCCCTGTCTTTCTTTCACTGTAAACTCCTAGAAACTGTAGCAGCACAAAGAACAGCCCTTACTACCTCAGATATTTGGTTACTAGAGCACTTTATTACTGAGTATGTCCGATAGACATGGAAAGAAAGAGTAGATATATTGCACTACAGAGCTGGGGGATCAATCAGTACTTTGGAAATCATTAGGAAGTTCCTCAATAACACAAACAGAACTTTCAACTCAGGTTATAACTTCCAGCACATAATATATGGGCTAGTGGAGGCTTTGGAGCTTACCTTGTATCTAACTGTCATTCATTTTCCATTTCTTTCCTCTCTCAACAGGGGCTGAATGTCTCAAGGTGAGAAAGCTGAGCCTGAAACAACCATGAGGAAATCAGAGACGGATTGCACTTCCACACTAATCGTTAAGAAGACACACCACGAAAAACTGGGAAATGAGCCAATAACGGGGTATTTGAGAACAAGTGCATAGCTCTTCTACTGGCTCATTATGGAAATGACAGACGGATCAGTTTCTCTGTAAAGTGTCCAAAGTCTTGCCAGTAAGGACAGACGCTGTGGTTGCTTACAAGCTGGTAATATGGATCTTCCTGCACATGAACTGTCTTATTGCAGTCCACTCAGAACAAGGGATTGTGCTCCACAAAGACCTGATGCACACCAAAAGAAAAACTGCATATTCTCTCATCAAAATATATTCAACTTGTGACATATTAGGATATATCCAAGTAGAATAATGACTGTTGAAGTAGTAAGTGGTAGCACAGTATCAGTAAGGAGAGGATTTATTAAGAAAGGATCAAAGCAATAGTATACCTTAAAAACAGCTGAGAATTCCTTGACTTTCAGTATTGACAGTGATTTTGGTTTTAGCACTACTGTCAAATTTTCTTTGTGAGTTTCACTCTTGTGATTATACATGCCTATTGTACATTTATTTCTATATCAAAGCCCAATCACAGCTTGGCATAGTCCACAGTCCTCAATTCAAAGAAAATTCAGAAGTCAAATACTGTAGATGAGCATAAAGTAAAATACTAAAATATTAAAAGTATAATTTTATTTAGATGAAATTTTTACATGTATTTCTTATTTAGTGAATACATAAATACCTTGCTTTGTAAAATTTCTTTTGATCTAAAGTGTTCTCTTAGTACCAATTCTTTTGGAAGAGGGATCTCAAGATTTAAAAAACATATTTGACATTATAGATTTGAACACAATTTCTGAAAAAGATTTGCATTTAGATGATGTTCAGATATTTCATTTAGCAGAACAAGTGGCTAAAATACACCTCCTAAGACTACAATGAGTAGTAAAATACTACTCATTGTAGTCTTATGGGGGATGCAGCCTAAGGAAGCCCAGGGGCTGGAGGGGAGGTTCAGCTCCCTTATTAAGCACACCTTCACATCTGCTCCGTGGCTGGCAAAGCTAACTTTGACAAAAAAACTTCATCAAATGTCTTTTTAATCAACAACTTTCAATAGAACCTCTCATTGCCATTACATCCACAGCCTGAGTAATAAAAATATTACACTTAATACTGGTATGTTTCAGTTTTGAAAGAAACCGATAATGACTGGAGGCAAGCCTCAGATTCAGAGCAGTTTTTTTGATTTGGGTATGTAACCCTGATCATGAGTGTGAAATAAGTGTAGTACTGATTGTAGCCAGCTTTAGCCTTGGCTTCTGTGGAAAATTTTAAATTATTAGCAGTAAATTGGCATTTCTCATTGTGAGATTTATCTTATACATAAAGGGAACTTATCTAACATCAAAATAATTTGTCTGAGATATGACAAGTGTGGGAAATATGCTGCAGACATTGCACGTATCTTAAACTACAGTAAAAAGGAACTTATATAGTGATTTTTGCCCCTTTTGTAGAACACTCACTAGAACTTCCTATTTGCTGAAGTAACAATGTTCCTAAATGAAAGGAATGCCCTAAAATAACTTTCTTTTGGCTTTACGTCACAGCAAAGATGACACTGATTAATTCAGAGATTATGTATATAATATTAACATGAAAACACATTTCTTCACCTTCATTATTTTGAGGCTCTTAATCTTTTTTTCCAGATTTATTTAGCCTAAAATCAATTCTACAGCAACGACATTCAAACTTGTCTGTAAAATTAATAGCAGCCAATTGCATGCAGACTGTCGTTAATTTGAGCTCCAACCAAGGCATTGTATAGGACAAAACTCAATAGATGGGTGCCGAAGTTCATTTTGGATCTGATTTTGAGCTGTACCTCCTCAGAAATGCTGGCTCCTCACAAGCCTTCAGTAACAGCTTTTGTTGCCTTTCAAGTGATGTTCAGCTGCTTTCTCAATTAGGCCAGCAAATCACAGGTACCCAAAGCTTTCTGTGACAGGTCATTCCTATTTGGGATAAATGCAAAGACACCAAATGACTTCAGGGATGATAATATATTTTAGTAGGGTTTCTTGGCATGGGTTTTTTCCAGTAAGCTGGTCACAGATATTTCAGGAAACTTTCTACAACTTGGATAGATTTGGTCTACAGAAAATAAAATAATTTAAAGCTGCCAGTTTAAATGCCTTATAAATTAATGATGTGATTTTTTTTATATCAAAAAGAAGCAAATAATAAAGGACAATCCAAAAAGGTTACATCAAAAAGAGCAGAATTTCTTAGCACACCTTTGATTAATTCCACAGACCAGAAAGGTGAGAGATTAATGCCTATTGCTAATGGTGGCTCCTGCAGAAAAAGCACTAAGAGCACAGAAAAGGCTTCAAGCATTAAGAGGCCTCTTTTGCATTGTCTTCTAGTAAAAGCTTGTCATGGATTAATTTTATCTCAGAAAATAATGTTAAAAAGTATGGAAGTTATACCTTTATTTTGTTTTACTGATACACATGAATACTGTCACTAAATGTTTTTTTTGCAATACTTTGAAACATGGAACCTTGGAAGAACATTTCAGTTGAATGATTATAATGCTTTGAAAAGTGACATCTCTTCTTCCTACTACTCTCACCTGTTTTATCTGGTCATAAAAGTATAATTAGTGCCAGACTAATTTCCAGAGAGCTCTAAATCAGACAATTATAAATGAAAAATTGAAAAAGGTAAGCTTCTGTTATTTATGCTCCAAGAGCTACAAATATTAAATGTCATTGCTTTTTTGACATTAGAAAAATGTTTTAACCTGGGAATTTAGGAGGAAATATATTGCACTACTGAGACATACCAACAATATTTTCTGTAAGTAATTGCTTCATCACTCCTCAGTAGTCAATAGAAGATAAAATACATTAGTACAAACAATGTTATCCCACCTGACCTTGCAACCCATATCTAAATCAATGTGAGTCCTAATCTTTCTGATTTACTATCACAGATCCTTCCTGTGTTTTCTGACATAAATCTGAGCACTATAAAGAAATGTGGACCTATTCTACCTCTTTCTGGGGGAGTAGGAATTCACAGTTTCTCTTCAGACCATTGAAACAAGGTATAAATCCAAGCCAAAAGTATTTAAGGCTTTAGAGTGAACAGATTTATTGTTTTAAAATATGAACATTTTGTTATTCTCAGATTCTTGTACATGACAAATACAAGTAGATCAAGGCTGATGTGCAAAAACAGGTTGTATATATTTAGCTTTTAATTTAATACAAGTTTTTAAATTATGGTGTCAGGATTTCATTGGGAAAAAAATTAAATTTTATTTTGGACAGAAGTGCATGAAGAAATCACAGGGGGAAAAAAAGTCTTTAAGTCTGCCCTTTCAAATTCAGAAGCACCTTGAACTGGATCATTGAGTCCATTTGCAGTTGTAGATGAGTCTGGAAATGGCAGAGATGCCACACTGGAGCTTGCAAACAAAGAGTGTAAATATCAGCCAAACCATATCTTCACCTATCCTCTTAATCAAGCCATTTAACATGCCCAGAGGAGAGCCCATACTTTTTCCTTCCAAGCAAACATCATACTTTATTGCCCTGTTTAAACTAAAGGGTCTAGAGTGCTTTCCCAGGTACCACATCTTGTTCAGCCTGCCTGCAGCTGCACTCAAACTCCCTATTGTGCATTTCATCCACTCTGCCATGAAAAAAGAACAAGGCTTGGGCCATAAGGAGCTGCATAGGGAGCTTAGTCCAAGAGTGAAAATGGATATCAAAGTATGAATGTCATTTATTCAGTTCCTCCTTACACTTCTTGAGAATTCCTTTTATCAGTCTCCAAGTCAGATACAAACTGAAGATTGTTCTTTGAAAGACCAGTCCAAATAAGTGCTATCATGGACCACAGTACCAGCAGTCACTGACCTACCTCAAGGATAATTCTGGATAATTATGAACAGCCATGACCTGTAAAGTTCCCAGAAGGAAAAGACATATAGTCTGTGCTATAGACTGTAGACCTAAAGGTACAAACTTTTGGTCCTATAAACCTTGAAAAAAAGGTTTCCTCTTTTTATCCTCATATGTTTGCTTTCAGGTTATCCTTATACGTTTGCTGCACATGTTTACTGTGGCCATCAGCCAAGCTCAGTTTTTACAAAGACTGATTTTTTTTTGCTCCAGTCTCTACTCTGTGTTCATAACATAGGCCTTATCCAGATAAGCATGAATAGAAAAACTTAGAACGGCTGATCTCTTTCTGAACAGCTAATAACGTTTTTACGTAGCTAGCCCTAAGTTAAAACACAAGGAACAACAACTGAGACACCTTACTTTCCAGAAGATATTAAAATGTCCTTTTCAGAGACAAATACAAGAGTCATAAAGTCAGAAGTAAAGAAAGTCTTGTTATGTCCACTTAGTCCATCTGTAATTATAGATTTGTTTTCTACATTTAGTAACTCTTTTGTTGTTTTCAGTGTACTAGATTCTTCCCATATGGTTTGCATACACCAATTACATTTTATTCTTGAAATAATTTTTCTTCAAATGGCGTAAATTTTTCTTTCTTATTGTTGCTCATAGCCACACATAATTGAAGAAAACATTTAAAAACTTTAAAACCTTTCAGTTACTGTGTCTGTCTCAATTGTCTGTGTTTTAACAAAGTTATGTTTCATCTAGCTATTTTTAAATTTTGTCATCAATACAATATTATTTTTGTGGCCTTTCCCACAGCTGCATCCATTTTTTTTAGTGTGTCTCCAGTGGTGAGATGCTGGGAGTTGTGGAGCAGACCAGATATTACCTAGGTGCTATATGAATTTGATGTTTCGTCTCCTGCAATACGGCATGATTTTTTAATTATTTTTTTATGTCTTAAACCAGAATGTTGCTGGTTTTATTTGCTGCCACATGGTATCTATCTATCTATCTAACTATCATTCCATTGCTGCCACATTAACCCTACAAGCCAGACATTCGTGCTGCCATTTTGTTTTGGCATCTCTGTGTTTCATGTCACTGGCTATCCATGTTCCACATTTTTAATTAGTTTCACCAAATATCTTACTTGTGTGCTTCCAAGTGGAAAGAACTCTCTTCCTCTCATACAGTTAAGCTTTTTGCCATAATATGTCCAATTCTTTTGAGCTTCTATTCGCATATATCTGACTAATAAATTTAAGTAGAACCAAGGGGAATTCTATGCAACTATGAAGTACCTAATCTTAAAGAAATGCAACCATGTTACTGCATTTCTTTTCTCTGGTTCCTGCATTTCTTTTCCTGCTCAGCAAGTTTTAGGCCCTTTTTTAAAATTATTATTGATCTTGAAGAGAATCTAGAATACTTGTGAAGCATTATTTTCCCAATTTACTTATTTCTTGACCATTATTCTCTTATTATTTTTATTTACACAGTTTTATATTTTTTCTGTTGAGTACTTATTTACACATCTAAATGGAGACCATTAAAACATAGCCTATTTATACATAAAAAAATTTAAATACCTGCATATTTCAATTTGTTTTGGAATTTCAACAGTATATAAATCAGATTGTATTTGATGCCACCTTCAAATGTTTTCCCACCATGGTTATTTTATTCCATATCTACTATTTCAAAGTGGACACATCTGGCAGTCACAAAATTGCATTTTAGTAGATCAAGTGTAGAAAATGTGTGGACCAAGAAAATATGTTTCCTCTTGGATTCTATATCTTTTATTCTAGAGAAATCCTATGCCTTCCATGGAGAAAGAAAAAGCCAACAACATCTGTTTCTGCTCATGTCTGTTTTAGATAAATATCACGTAGAACAAGGTTTTAGAGTACTGGAGATCAAATCTTCTGAAATTGTTAAAGTACACTGGAGGAAAAGAGCTCATTCAGGCTTGATAACTATTATTCCCTTCCTCTCTCTGAAATGGTGTCCATCCTCCAGACAAACTAGATGTCTCTCTGTCCATTCCAAACCTGTTACTTATATCAAAATAATTAAATTAAGGCAATATAACAGCTAATTAGTCTGTCAGAAAACAAATCTTACACAGAAAAAACATATTTACCTTAAAATTAATTCAAGATCTGCCAACAGTGTTTAGGAAAGGTACTTGTGGGTACAGATTTTGAAAGTTATAAAAAAAGAACCGAAAGGAAGATACGTGCAAGTCTCAGAACTTTGAGTAGTGCCTCCAGAAATGATTAGCTTTTTTGGCTTCCTTGATGTTTGTTCCAGCTTGAGTGGTCCACTGCCTTCAGAAGACTCTCTGCCTCACACCCTTCACTCCACTGGCTTTCCTCCAATAACTTCTTACACATTTACACTTGCTCGTAATTCTTTTTCTTCCAAGAATACTACCATCATTTCTTGGAACAGTTCTGGTTTGTGCACTACGTGGTGCACAGCAGTCATTTCAGGAAGGCAGAGTTACTCTGAATGTTTAAAAATGCCAAAGTCTTACACAGTCTTTGAGAGTTTTGAAAGCTTATGTGTAGAATTCTCCTATGATTAGCTATTCTCATGAAAAACTTTTTGTTTGTTTGTTTTAAAACTCATGAATCCATGCATGAGACTGATGTTGATTATATTTAAACTTCTTGAGTTCTCCCTTCCCATTGTAATTCTGCCCCAAATCAAAAGACAAGTGTGTATTATTTTAAGCTCAGGTTTTGACATCTGTACAGCTCAGTTTCACACAGGAGAGCATTTGGATGCAAATTGTCATGTTTCACTAATTTCTAGTAAAAGTTTTCTTACTCACACTTTATATAATCTTATCTCTCGGGACTTTAATTCTGAAATCAGGACAAAAATTTTCAGGTGAATTTCTATTTCTTTTCTTATTTGAATCACAGACTGGTTTATGTTGTCTGCCGGAATTCTATTTGCAAAACTTAGAAAATATGGGCCAAGTCTTACATTCATAACAAAATATTCTTACATCTGAACTTCATCTATATCCATATTTCATTGGAAACCTCTCACATGGGTTTTTTTTACAATTTGTAATGGAAATTTAATTAGTTATTAATCATTCTATGTTTCTTGAAATTTGCCTAAATGTTTCATGCTCTGCTGTCATGAAATCTGACTTCATTCGGATATTTCAAGACTGACAAGTCATAAAACCAGAAACCTCAGAAAATTTAAGTTTCATATTCATATTTTATAGAACTGTGCATCTGTGTTGCACTGTTTTCAACAGAGAATTGAATACTTTTGGGTAGTTCTTAATCAGGTGCAAATTCACAGAGTGGATGGAGCAGGACCAGTTTATACATCTTGAGGATTTGTCTATATGTGCCCTAATTAATGTATTCATGCACCCCTTATATTTCATGTTAGTTTTGATAAAGAGTTGCACTTAGTAACCTAAACATAAGAACAGCTGTATTGGCTCACAATAAAGGCTTAGCCAGTCACGTATCCAGTCTGCCAATGGCAATGGCCAGTAGAAGCCAAGCCCTTGCTGCATCACTATCAGTGCATTCATGGGACAGAAACATCTCACCACACCAAAGCAGAATATTCTAAGCTTCCACAAAGACTGGAGACCTCCTGGATAAGTAACTGGAATTGTGTGAAGCTCAAGCTGGTTTCCCATGAGGAATGAGGATGCTGCAGACCCCAGTGTTTGATGGAAGAGGTCAGGATTGCCTCCAGTTCTGCACTCCTCTACTACCACGAGTCAGATTTGCAGGCCTGGAGCTCTGGCTCTGTTCTCGCCTTGACTTCTGGCTCATGGAATTCATCATATTTCTACCGCACAGGCCTCTCCTGCACATAAGTCCAGCCTCTCCTGAGGCATGTCTCACCTTTATCACTTTGTAGAACCTGGTGAGAATTTCTGCTTTTCCATCCTCTAAAATCACCAGGGAAGAAGGTTTCTATAAGTTTTGGGTTCAGTTTATAGTATCCCTCAGTTTTGCAAGAACTTGAACGGAAAACAAATTACTCAGGTTTCTTTTTTCAACTATTGCCTACTCCAAAACTGAAAAAGGTGTTATATTTCCAAAGTTATTTTCTATGTCTCCAAAATACAAATGATATCTTTGTCACTTTAATTCTTTGGATTTAGAGAATAATGACAGGAGTCATCTTTCTAAGCATTCTAGAGGCTTAGGTGAAATATACTTAGAAACAGCATGTACAAATAATATAATAACAAAAACATAATAATGAAGAGTAATGTGCAACACAAATATTGCATCTTCCCCTGTTTTATCTTCAGCTTGGAACAATATCATGTACTGATAAGCATATCGTATGTCCTGAAATTCAGCTTATTTGAACATTTCTTACCTAGGCGATGCATATTATAACGTAATATAAATACATATGGTCCAATGTATAGTTTAAATAATATAGTAATATAAATACATTATTTTCTATAACAGGTAACATTTTTATGTGGTCTACCTACATTTCTTTGAGAATTGTTTCATCACAAGATTTTACACAAGACAGTTGTGAGGTTCATTGGTTTAGCATGAGAATATTTTCTTTTAACATACACTATTTTATCTTTTCTTGACTATAGTGGCAATAGGTTGGGTGCTTAGTCTGTGTTGCATTTTGCAGCAATTTAGCATAAAGTACACTTTTCATTATTCTTTAAAATGGATTTCCAAAGTTTCAGGATGAGAGTGTACAGAGTAAAAGTACAAAAACAAAGTGTACCTTTATCACCTTATACTAGTAGCTATACAAGCAGAAATTACCAGCACTAGGCACTTTTCAGCTCTTCAGATTCCTAGTTTCAGAAAATAATCATAAATTAATATTTTTTTAAGTAGCTGAGCAAGTTCTACCCTATTCATCAATGATTCTTACTTTAGTCAGCAAGTGTTTAAATGATTTCTATATTCTAGTTTATCCTATTTCCTTGTATATATTTGTGGAGGCTTTGAATCTCACTTCAGAAAAGCTCTTTTGTCTCACAGACACCTTGTTCTCTTGACTCAATTTGATTGCACCACATGACATAAAGAAAAATTAGAGATTTTCTGTATTTCTAGTCCATATTTTTAAGCATTTCAACACTTAATAGTGTCTTTGTTTTAACTACTTATGTAGTTAAAACAAACAGCTCTTATGAGCATAGATTCTTCCCTTCCTGTATTGGCGGTTACACTAGCATTTGGGCTTTCTGTTTGATGTTGTGGTTTGTCTCTAGCATGAAAGAAAGACAGCAAGACTATACATGCTTCTAATGCTAAAAACGAGATATTACTAGGCAACATTCAAAATCAACTCAAAAGAGACAAGATTGAACATACGGAGAAAAACCTGGAATGCACTTCAAAGCAGAAGAGACGTTTGTTTTGTTAGGTCTTGGTAGCCTTGCTATCAATATATGATCTGCATTAAGTGCCATTAAAATTATAAGATGCTACTGTTTGATCTATGTTAGCACCCTCATGCTGTCTCTAGGTTAGCTCCATGACTCAAAATTGTCATTTTTTTAGTCTGTGCTCCCAGTGTGGAAGGACAGAGTCCATTTTTTTGCAGTAGCCATGAGGATGCAGAGTGTAGAGCCTTGTGGGCATGTCCAGGTTGCTGTTCTGTACCACCTTATGTCACCACTGTTAGGACAAAGTAAGGATTCTCACTTCCAAGAATGAGCAGGTCAGTAATAAAACGGGGATGTGCAGAGGGTCTGCCACCATTTTGTCATTATCTTGAGGGTCACGTGGTGCCAGACTGGTCGATCAGTGAGCATTCTCACAAGTAAATCATCTTTTTGTATAATTTTTTTATTAGTATTGTTGCCATTACTGTTCACTTTCTTACCTCATTGCTGCTTCCTGTAGATTGCTCTTAACTCAGGATCTCTGCCTTTTGTCTCTCTCATCAGAGGTGGCTGGGGGAGAGGAGCAGCTGGTGTTTCATTTTAGTGGGAGCACTAAGTTGAGGAATACCATTCCCAAACCACAATGGCCTTTCAGTCAGCGCACAAACTCACAAAACATATGTCTGCCAAAGGGTAACCTCAAGCTTTATTAGTTCACCCATTAGTTCACACATAGCATGGAACTTTTACTAGATCACTTCTTCATGTAATATTTTCCTGTCCAATTTATCTTCTCTGCAACAAGTAAACTAAAAAAGGTCATCTATAAAAAGGTGATGATCTCTAAAAAGATCATCTTTAAGAGAGCATCTTAAGTAAGCTTTTTAGGTAGAATGTATTGATTCCAATGAAACATGCTCAAAATCTCACTGGCATTGGTGGGACCTATAATAGATTTTTTTTTATTGCCAAGGTTATTCAGAATAACGAAGAACAGCTGATAGGACTTTGCTTCTTATATTATATTGTGTTTGCTACTTCTTGTAAAAGTAGCAAACACGATATAATGTTCCTCATAATACAAATGCATGCACGTATATATACGTATTACAGGCACTGAAGGGGAGAGACTTCATTTCAGATTAAACTTTTTTCAGACAGTCATTTTCCACTTAGTTTTCAAACAATACTTGACATTTGAATTTACGCTGGCCTTAGAGCCAATATTTGCATTCTGCCTTGCTTCACATCGCTATGCAAATTTTAAGTAGAGAAACAGGCTTCTAATTAATATAACACTCAACAAACAAATTTGCAGAAGCACAAGGACAAATACAAGAATGTGATGGAACCTATTACACTGACTTCTTCAAGAGCTTTTAAAAACACTTTTTATATAAAAACCCCTTTATATGTCCGTCTTTCTTCCCTCCCCTATTCAATCCCCCTCATTTGTTGAGAATTTTTCTAGCTGGACAATATATTCACCTTCTATTTTTAAAATATACCTTTTTTATTATTTAGAGGGGAGTAGTGATATGCTATTTTATTTTGCAAGAATGCCAAACCTTTTAGCAGAATAGTGAGCACAATAATACATAACTAAGCCATTTTTTACTTCTCTAATGATTGTGAAAACACTCTGTGAGAATGCTAACACTACAGAAAATACCATTCCAGGAATTTCTGAATTTTGGTTGTAAAGTCTTTGAATTGAATTACAAAAACAATAAATGTAATACACGTTACAAACACTACATAAATTTTTGCAACTGCCTGAGCTCTGGATACTATAGTAATATATCTGTTCAAATGGAAAGGAGAAAAAAGTAGAAACCAAACAAGACATGCCTTCTTTGATAGCCTTTATTCCTTATGAGTACAGCTTCAGAGGAAAGGTCCTGCCAGATCTCATTATCTTGTCACAACTTTTACATTTGTTTGTTTTAAGTTCTAGACAGCAGTACAGCATTTAAATCCAATGATTATACTCAGCTTTCACTAAAAGAAAATACATTAAAATTTTTAAGAGGCAGCGATGTGAACAATAAAGGGTTATTAAGGAAGACATAAATAAAAAACACTGTAAGCTGTTCAGTATTTTAATTCACTGCCATCTAGAAATTGGTTTAATATGTATATCACATCTTGTTGTCTCTCAGTATCTATTTCTGTCCAACTATCTGCCCCTCCCTTTCTAGTAATTTTGGAAACTATTAGCCAGTTTTATGTAGATGAAAAAAATAAGTTGAAATTCCCAACAGATAATCCCATAAGTGTCATGAAAATCAGCTTGGTTTAGAGAAAACTTCCTGATGTACACGGAAAATAAAGCAAATCTCCATATTTATACATTGAATTTTTTGCAACTTCCTGTTGGACAAACAGCATGTGCTTGCTGGCCAGACAGATCAACAGGCACAGAGCTCCAAATCAGGCATAGTGCTTACCTTGGGGCTCTTACAGGAAAAATATGATTACTGAAATGTGTGGGATTGCAAAGAGGGGAATAAATCTTCAGAAAATCAGATATCATTGATTTCACTGCTCAGAAAAAAGTTTTTTCTTAAATCTCATCTCACTCAAAAAGCGATGACAGATGGGTATGGCAGTTTAATTACTTTGTTTTCAGGTCACCACTCCTGCTAAAGAGTCTGGGAGAATGATGACCACATGCTGCTTCCTGGCTGCTGCCCTCTGGATCAGTAGCAGGAGGTAGGGGAGATTCCTTCTCTTTCAACAGAAAAGGGAACATCTGCAGCCAGATGTGTCCAGCTGTAAGAGCAGACCAATGGATAGGCGTGCTTACAGCAACCAAGGAATCAAGAGACACCACAGAACTCCTACAGAGAGCTTTCCTGGAGACCTCAGAGGGTCAGTGTATGTTTTCTGCAACTCAGGAAACCACCAAAGGTTGCAGGACTGAAAGGAAAGCAAAAAAATATCCTGAACTGCCAGGATGCAAGGGAGAAAAGCAATAAGTCCTTTCAACATTCATTTTTAGCCATTTTCACCCAGCAATCTTGAGTTTTCTCTGTGGAAAGAATTGCCATGCTCCACCTTACTATTTTTGGGTTTTATTGAAATACACCTCTAGGGATTGGAAACGTCCAGTGTCTTTTGGCATGCTTAGCTTCAGAAAGCTGCTCCATTTTATGGATGGAGCAGATCCAGCTGAAGGCACCAGCTTGACTGGGGATTCCATCACACAAAGCTCTTTCATGTCTTGAGATCATGACTCACCATTTTTAAAGGATAAGGTTGGCAAGGCTCTGGCTGTATGTTAGCTTTCATACTATGGCATGTACACCCAAGAACTCAAATTCTCTGTGGGCTGCAAGAGCCAGAGCCATGTGGGCATCTAGTAGTCCTCACAATTGCTTCCATAGAGACAGGTTACAAAAGAATTATGCCTTGTAAATATTTTGGAGTTTGGGTGTATTTCAGTACTCCACACAACTTATCCACACAGACTTCAGAAGGAGATGTAATCTCCTTCTGTTCACACCCCATATAAATGTGTCCAGCACCCTTTGGAAGATCTAGGGAAGTATTAGCACTGCTTTAAACCTAGAGTAAAATTTCCTGTCTCTCAAAGGCAGAGTTTTTTACTTGGAAAAGGTATTTTTAGGGCATAGTGCTAGGATGACCACATAAATAATTTTCCAATGTGTTCAAGTATGGGAAGTGTGAACTTCTTGTGAAAAACTATTTATGCTGAAAATAAAATGTTATAATTAAACCTTCAGTTTAAGAAGCAAAACTTGTGACAAAGCTGGAAAAGGATTAATCTGATGTAAAAAAAAAAAAAAGGCGGAGCCAAAATTAGAATATTTCAATTCAATATATCTTGGGAGTCACACTTCATCTATCCTGTATTCCATTTCTTGTCTGAAGCTTCTAAGATGGAGCTGTTTCATTATACCAAGAGAAGAGACAGTGATGCATGTCAAGATAGGTGCTTCGCAGGGAAATTGCACCTACAGGAAACCCCAGAGAATCTCCCAGAAAGAATCAGGAAGTGGCTTTTAAAAATTCAACTTTGCCATTGCCTTATATATTTCAGCTCTAGATCTTTTCTTGTGCTTAAGGCACTTTTGCTTTAAGAAGAATTTGGACAGAATGTGGAAAGTCCAGGGAACAGACTGTAGAAATTATCTATGACCAGCAACTTAAAAGGTTCAAAAAGAGATTGAATTAACTAAGATTGCTTAATATAATAAAGAAAAATAATCTTTAATCATGTAAGACAGTGGAAAGGAAGGCAATGGTTTGTCCCACCCAGTGGACCGGACTGGAAAGAGCATTACATCAAGAAATGATGAAATGTTCATCCAGCAGGCAGGGTGGGCTGGCAGGGTAAGAGGCTGAGCAAGGGGAAACAAACCATTAAACTCAAGAAGAGCCTGAGGAGGGAGATGATGCACAGCCAGGCTTCAGAAGTGCTGCAAGGAGACACCAGCCCCAGAGACCCATGGAGGCTGGGAAGGATTTGATGCAATTAAAGAAGCTGGTTTCAGTTGCTGGACTGAAATTAAGCCTCCAAGAACTCAGTTGGGAGCATAATATTGTTAGGAAGGAGCATAATATTAGGAGGAAGGGTTTTTATTTTAATTTCCCTCTAATTTCTGTCCTCTCTCATGATGATTTTTTCCCTATTTTAGAGAAGATCTATTATTTCATAAGTTGGGGATTTTTCTAGCAGTACTCATGGAAATATCATCCATAAAAGGAGTTCCAT
This sequence comes from Ploceus nigricollis, assembly GCA_013399945.1. NCBI lineage: Eukaryota > Metazoa > Chordata > Aves > Passeriformes > Ploceidae > Ploceus > Ploceus nigricollis. Next base: position 499,911 of record VXBC01004941.1, on the reverse strand, counting down.
CCTGAAGTTTTGTCCACTTAAGTGTCCTAAGAGGTTTTACACTTCATTTCATATATTTAAAAGATGAGAAGCATTATTTTAGAATGTTCTAAAGCAGACACCGCATATCAACAAAATCCCAAAGCTGCAAATTTTTAACTCATGTATGACTCTTATACAATCTCCCTCACACTTTCCCTTCTGTTGCAATAATAGCTAATAGTATCTAAGCTAATCAAAATTTAAATTATACTCAGAAGAAGACATAGTTTGTTTGTTAGAAAAGAATTGTTCAGAAGTCAAATTTAAATTTTGGATTTGTAGATTCAGTGTCTATGGTTTGAAAAATCTTATAAAAACTGATTTGGAATACTTGGCTTTATTTTTTTCTGTATAACAGTTGTCCTGATTGTTTTGCTAAGTGATTATTTATTTTTGATACAATTCACTTTGAACTAGTGGTGCCACCAGTTTTGTGCACAGCATTACCTGTATCCTTTTGCAATTTTGACATGTGGAAAAGCAATTTTAAAAAGTGCCATACAAAATTAATTTCATCAGTTGTCAAGCTACACATATGGCATATAGTTTTTAATTTTTATTTGCTGTTTATGTAATTTACTGTTGTTACGTTACATCTAGTATGCTCTACTTGAAAAATTACAAAGAATTTTGCCATTTTTCAAAGGGTAGACAGATTCATGAATCAGTATAAGCAAGCACTGTGCACACTCCTGATTCCTATCCTACCCAGTCGGTGGCACATGTGGCTGATGTGGCCCCAGTGCTGGGCCCTCCCAGTACCCTGCACTGACTCGAGACTGTTCTTGATACACAGACCTCTTTAGCCTAAGGAAAAGGATGGCAAAAGCTTTAGCTCCTGCCGGGGCTGCAGGACAAGGAGATGGTGGAAGGCAAGAGGAGGTCGGTGAAGCCTGAGGTTTGGTAAAGTGCTGTAGCAAAGCTTTCTTCTCCAAGGGCAAGACCAAAGGAGAAATTGCAAGTCCCGTTCTACCCAGGGTTTCTCCCTAAGCAACACTAATGCCTCTTCACCAGAGGGATTTTAGCATAATTTCAGTGCAACAATCAAATACAACTTGCTGTGACTAAAGACTGAGGCACCAGGCCCAGCCAAAAGCATTTTTAAATAACATTCCTTCAAACTGCACCGTCTGTTCATTCTTCTAAAGAACACTTAAGACTCCGTACTTTTAAACAAATGGATTGTCCAGGGCAATTCTGCAAAAGTAATTCAGGCTGGGCTGAAAATATGTACCACAGACACAGCACAAGCAATCCAACCTGAGAGACTGAGCTACAAATTATCCTCCCTGACAATGTGAAGTCTTTCTCTTTTTTTTTTTTTCCTCCCTTTTTTCACTGTCTGGCTCAATTAGCTGGGATTTTTTGCTGGAAGCTGGCAGTACTGTACTACTTTGCATTCCATAACCTCTGTTGTGTTCAAACCACAAGTGTGAATTTGCCAGGGGCTGGTTCCTCAGGGGTGTCAGGACAGAATGGGTTTTTCTATATCCCTTTGTGTCTCTGATGTATGTTGCTCTGACATGTCCTTGCTTTTAACATAGGAACCTCATTTTTAAAAGTTGATCTCCCTTCAATTTTTTGTGACAAATTCTCTTTGAAGCATTTGTAAATACTTTTAATATGGACCTTTAATTATTTCTTGTTTTCATGGGGCCACAATATTGGTTCCAGGGGGAAAAAGTTTCATTACGTGGGCTAATTTTCTTTTAAAAAATGTGTTGCGTATATAAGAACCTAATTATTTCAAAAACTACAGATGCTTTTTCATAGCTCTGTAAGTGAAAAAATTATGTTAATGTTACCATTTGATTTGGGGACAGAACAAGACAAAAAGTGTCTGTTTTTCTGTGTTCTGTATCACATTACAGAAAATGTACTGTTAAGGTTGAAGTCTTTTTTTCCTATTCTCAAATCTCATTTCTTAGTTTCCTCTCAAAATATTTAAATTGAATTGTGTTTCCTCACTGTGTTCTTGGTCCCAGGGTCACATAATTTCATCTGAGGGATATTATATCACAGAAATCTGTCTATTATTAAAAGTATTCTGTTTCCAGTTCTATTTGTAAATGTCTTTTAAAAATATAGGTTGAATCACAGAACCACCTTGTTATTTACTTTTATACAAGAGATGATTCCTAAACATGTTTTGGTATCAATTTTAATAATCTTCTTTTCCTGACTTTTCATTCCTGTTAATTTTTAGGAATATAAAACAGACCCAGCAATATTATCCACAGCTTATTTGAAGAAAAACTGGCTTAGCTTCTCTTTTTTTTTTCTTTTTTTTTTTTTCCCAAACAATGCTTTGCCAGCTTCTCAATTTGTCAGCAGTCCACAAATTAGCAGCATCCTAAATCCCCTGTCAGAACATCTGGGCAAACACTACCTTCTTCGTGTGTGATAAATTAAATGTGATGACATACCTGACAGTCTCCATTTAAGAGCTGTTAGAAGGGAAGAAGAAAACACATAGCAGATTAACTGAGGTTGTCAGCAGCAGTGAAATCCAATCATAAAAGGGAACAAAGACAACAATGATCAAAGAAGGGGTTCCTCAACCCCACCTAGCTTGATTCCTTTTGGGAGAGAAAAATCTGTTTATGTTTTCTCCTCCTTTTAAACTGATTTTTGATATCAGTATTTAACTAGGAAAATAACACAGGATTTTGTCACCATTTTTAATATTAATACATGCAACTACAGAATGACAATTCTTTCCCAGTTTTGATTTTACTCAAAACACAGCTTGTATCCAATTTAACCTATCTCATTTTGCTTTTAAAATTGTAATCTTAAGATTCCCAGTCTGATTTAGTAGTCTGTACAAACACTGGGGAAGACCCTACAAGCACTACTAGATGCTACTACTGGCACGTCAGACAGATCTGCATCTATGATATTTTAGTCACACACAGAACCACCAGAAAAATTCAGAGACCTGCATTTGATGGAAGGGGATTTGAAAAATATGTAGTCTCTTCTGTAGCATATATATCAACATTTATTTATTTCTAATGAGACAACCTTTTTTACCCAAGTTAAATATCCCTGAATATATTTATTTCTGTTTTCAGAAGCATGCCCTCACAAGTGGCACATTTAATTGAGTAACTAAAAAATCCTAAAAAACATATTTAAATGAAACAATTACAAGGGTTAATAATCAAATGTATTCTAAATCTGTACTTCAGTGATATTACACTTGAGCTCAAAAAATTTGTCTGTACCATCAAAGCATACGTGTTGCCTATTCTTCAAAATAATTTACTGCATGAGGAAGGAAAGTAATGTGGAAGAGCAGAAAATCTGTCACAGGTGGAGAGGGGGTAAGAGGAGAATCCAGGTCTGTGTCTGCAGCTGCTGAACAGGAACCTGTTCAGGCCCCATTACTCATCATTACAGAGGTATTTGGTAACAAAATTTTGGACATCCTGCCAAGACTAAGCTCCCCAATACACATGTACCTGCACCCTCAGTAACTCCTGAAGTGACAGGGGTGTGAAGGAGACCTGTGACAGTGTGGTAAAGTGCCAAAACATGGTCCTTGGTAAAACCAGGTACTCAAGTGTCTTTGATGCCCAGAATGACTGGTTTGTTGAATCAGTTTGTTGATGCAGTTACATCATTGTTTGTTGATGTCAGGTTGAAAATTACACAGTGAACTTCAGAGCAAATGCTGAAATACTAAGAAGTTGTAAGTCCCAGTGAATACTGCAGCAGAATACTGTTTCTTTTCCTCTACTTTTTGTCTTGTGCCACTAAGTCCTAAATGGTTATTTTTGTAAGCCAAATATTTATTTACAGGCAGAACTCAAACAAAGCAATATGGAAGAACAATTTTTCAACTGCTTTCACAGATGAGGCTGTACAGTTTCTTCCAGGGATCACCTCTGCTCTAGCTTTAACCTCTAAGAGGCCTACAGGAGAGCTCAGGAGCTCCCTCTCATCACCAGCATTGGAGGCTTCCTCTTCCCTCTGATCACTCTGGTGATCAGCAGTGACTGCAAAATGCTAACTCTTACTCCACCTAAGCACCATGTTAGACTGATCATCTGAATGCTAGAGATGAGCAGCTGTATAGCTACTACACCTGAAGGCACAACCAGGCTCAGGGAAAATATTTTCTGGCATTTTTGCTGTGATCATGGTTGTCATGTAAGTATTCTGGCCTGTGTGTAAAATAAAGACCTTAATGTCCATAGAACTCTTAAGCAGAATTTATTTGGCTGCTTTTCAAGAAAACGTTTTTATGGAAAGTAGCTTACAAATATGACATCAGTAATGGGCTGAAGTCAGACCTTAGCTGCCATCTCTTAATACTGAAATAAGCAGATTTTCCTGAATTCGGGGATAAAATTCAGCTATATTTAAACAGATCCCTGACACAAATTAGAAGCAAAAGAAGTTAATAAAGCTGCTGATAAAGCACAGCTTATGAAAGTTGAATTTATATACTTCTTTTGCTACCTTTATAAAATCCTGTCATTTTTTCACAAAGATCTCATTTGTAAAGATGCATACAAACTAACCTGGTAAAACCCAGTGCGTCCATCAGCCCACACCTCTCTCCATTACCTTTTTAGTATGAGCTTGAACATGACTAGTTTTACTATTTCTTGATCCTCAGCTACTGAACACAATGTTAGTTATCATCTTTGTCATCATCATCCTAATCATCATCATAACCATCCTTACAACTGGGAATGCCTGTGCCTAGCTAGTATGACACACTCTTTGCATCCTAAAATGTATAACAGAAAGCAACATATTCACTTCTGTGGCTGAAGGCAATTTTTTTTTCTTTTCTATGTAGCTGTATTTGTCCAAGCCACTTACTTACAAGAGCTTCCAAATCTGTTCAGATGTTTATGTCTAGACCTTAAAGATGCTAGTGCTGATTTATCTGCCAGTAAAGGTGGTCTGAGTTTGCATGGATAACACTGCCCCATGCTGGTTCATCGAGGAAAGTCCCTGCTGACTCTATCTTCTACCAAAATTTACAAAAAAGGCAGATGTTCTGTAATTTTAACATTTATTTCATCTTGTTTCTTTAGGATGCTAATTGTTTTTTCTTCAACAACTTTTCACAAATATCACGCAAAATACTACACTTTGATGCTCCTGAAAACAAAACACAGAGGAGAAAATGTGACTTTCTAAAATGTACTGGAAGAGAAACTCATTAATACTCACTGAAAACAGACAGCACCCAGGACTTCACCTCACAAACTTCATGAGAACAGGATTTCCACAGACATTGATGCAAGCTCTGTTATGTGCACAGGCTGGGAAATTATAAAAGGGACCATAAGAGCATTTCAGCCTCATTCCCAGTAGTTCAGCCCTATGTTTATTGCTCTATATACATTTATAGATATATATATATATATATACACACACACACAGAGTGCTATATACATTTATAGACCTCTAACTGTGGTCTAAAATTGTAGTTTCTGGATTTTTTTTTCTTTACAAGTTTTTTTACCTTTTCCAGGGGCAGAACTTCAGTGAGCTGAATTTGTCTGAGAACTCTTGCTGCAGTCTCTGCATGGCTATGGACACAGTTAATCTCTCTGTATCTAACATGATATAGTTAAAGTGCCTAAAAGAGTCAGTTGTTTACAGTTTTTTCCCCTCTAAGGATTGAATACAACTATATTGTCAACATATAACTATCATTTTGAAATAGGCCATTTAAGGGACTGCAGGCAAGTTAAAAATATTATATGTTGGTGTTCATAAGGAAAATACTGGTTCATAAAGAAACTGGGCCTGGCATTGCAGACACAAAAGCTTCACCTTGTAAACCACTGTATAGGACAAGTGCCAGCTAAACAGAGTGAGTAGCAGGATAATTGCCACTAAAGAGGTCATCCACTGAAATCTGCAAATCAAGTGATCATTGGTGGGATAAAAAAATTAAGTCTAGGACTCTGGCACACAGGTGGGACAAGGAAGCAAATAGAGGGAAATGTTAAAACCTGAAGAAGAATCCCTAGAAAAAGAGGGGCTGAGGGGTGACCTCTTTGTTCTATACAACCTCCTGAGAAGGGGAAGCAGAGAGGGAGGTGTTGAGCTCTTCTACCTGGCATCCAATGATAAAATGTGTGAGAGTGTTTCAAAGATGTGCTAGGAGAGGTTCGAACTTGATATTAGGAAGCATTACTTTACATGGGGAGTGGTCAAACACTGGAACAGCTTCCTAGGAGGTAATCAGTGCCCTATGCCTGTCAGTGTTTAATAGCTATTTGGAAAATGCCCATAATTGGGGTGGGACTTGAGGATCTTGAAGGTCTAATCCAACCTTAAAAATTCTACGATTCTAAGATTCTATAATAACAAGCTTTAACTTTGTCTGAGCCCTGAGTTGCTCAGGCAGTTGGACTAGATTATCCCAGTGGGTACCTCACAACTGGAATGTTCTGTTCTTCTCTATTCTAGTCAAATCTGACAACCTTTAACACCAGAGATACAGTCAATGATAGAAGAAAACCAAGAGTTTCTTATAACAGGACTGAAACAAGAGACATGTGAAGGAGTAACCACTATTCCAGAGTAGCCCGACTTCTCTATTAAGAATCCAGATTAAATAAAAATATTTAAAGACATAGTTGCTCCCACAGTCATAGCATGAAGTGAAGAATTGTGTGTATGTGTGTGTTTGTCTGTCTATCTTGTCTGTGTTGTATAGCTCAGCTCAAAAAGATCTTACAAGTGTAGAGAAAAGAATGTAAGGATATCCATGCTGGTTTGTTCATGACTGCTCTCCAGCAGTGGACATGACAAGATGATGCAAAGGAGCCTAGGAAACTGAATTAATCTCCACTGACCATGAGACACTTTCCCAACTTCTTCCCTATATTAACATTTATAAACATCTATAGCATCAATTCCTATGTTGAGGCAGCTACTTTATTGTACTCCTATGTGTTGATATACCATATAAATAAATATAGATGTATACAATGAAATATATATTGTTATTTTAAAGTAATTACTTCTGATAATACCTGTATCCCTCAAGCTAAATTTGGTAAATTTAGCACTGGCTGTGGGTTGAAAAGAAGAGGAAAACATCCAACTGTGACACAACTAGCGTCAGCTAATACTTATATGAATACAATTCCCAAGCTCTGAACATTTAAATAAAAATAAAATCTAAACCCAAAACCTGAGTTAGTAGAGGAAAAACAAGAAAGAAACTCCTAATCAAACTGGAAATGTTTAGCCACTCAAACAATTGTGGTTGTCCATGAAATAGAAACAGATGAACCATCATAGAAGTATTCTGTGTTCTGCCAGCTCACCATTGCAAAACAGTAAAACAAGTTTGCAAGGATCAAAGGGAGAGTTAAGGAAATCAAAACTGTATATGAAGAAAGTACACATTGGTTTGGAGTCACCACCTTCATTTTAGGCAGCCTTTGCTCAATAATTTTTTCCCTTATCTTTCTCAGGTTCTGGGATTTTCAGTAGATATCTCTTCCAATGCAATACGAATCAATTCTCAGTATGGATTGCATTCAGAGCAGAAATATGACACAGTCAGCACTCAATGATGTGGTCACAGCATGACCCTAGACCCCTAACTGCTTTGGAATGCTTAAGTGCTAAACACCTCACTTTCAATGAGATTAAATACATGTAAAGTTATCACCTTTAAGAAATGCTCTTCAGGCATCCTACTTGCAATTTTATGAAAAACTCTCTAATTTTCTAACATCATTTTGGGGTAGCTTTCTAGGGGGTTCTTTCTTGGGAGGCAGGGAGGTTGAGAAAGGAGAATATTTTTGCCTCATCGGCTGCAAATTTTAACTTTGTGAAATACTATACAGCTATAGGCAGCAAAAGGATTTCATTTCAGATCCTCTTCTGGGACCCATGTCTTCAAGATCCTTCAGCTCGTAAGAAAATACAAGAAAGCAGCACTGTGACTGCAAAATGGGCTCTTTGTAGACTTTTGCTTGTGGCCCTGGCAGCCAGGGTCAGGGTATGAACAGATCTTGTTGCAATGTTTATTTAGAAAGAATGTTCTCTTCCCTAAGGTAAACATTTCTTATAAGGGTTTTCTCCTCTAATGAAGTGCAGATGTCTACCCCTCCCATCAGGACTGAGTGCTTCTGCTTACTTTTGCCTAAGTATATCTCTCTTCTTTTTCTAGCAACAAAAAATATTCTTTTCTTCCCTTCATGTAACAGGTGTACCAAAATTCAAAAAAAAATCAGTAAATACTGAGTTTACTGTATTAAAAATCATTATGAGGATAATGATTACATCATAAGAGTAATTTTTTTCTGCTTCCTGATTTGATTTAATGCACACAAAACATCAAAACCTTCAAGTATGCATTCTTCCACACACATTTTTATCCAGTGACATTTTATTTGCAGTTTCCTACCTTGAGATTTTTTTCTTTCATTTGCAGATAGATTAGAGGCAAGTCCAGCAAAGAATTTGATCAAATCTGATGAATAAGATAAAATTGAATGACATATAGTCTTAAACATTGATTTTACCTAAGCCATAAAGACCCTTTTTAACCATTTCTCTTCTCCCAGTAAAGACAAAAATTTGCACTGGCACTTTTAAGGAGACGTTATATTTCTTTATAAACCTTGAATTTTATTTTCCTCATCCATATTATTATCCTGTAAACACGACTTCATCTTTTTTGGATTGACAATGATAACCGCTCTCTGAAAAAAATTTTTCAACCAAATCTGTGCTCACCTCATGATCATTATAATGGCATCATATTGTCTTAGATTAAGAGAATGTCATGCAGAAAAACATGAAAACCTTATAAAGCTCAGACTATGTCACGTTGCACAAGTACCTTCCCTTTATCCATTTAGTCACTTACCCTGTCAAAGGAAAAAATTATATTTAGTCATAAAAGAAAATTACATTTATTTGATATGACCTGTCCTTGGAAAACCTACACCAGCTAGCTGTTTGTTTTTGGGGGTTTTTTTTGTCTTCCGGCTATTTACATTCTAATTGCTTTATCTTTTGTGGAGATATCATTTCTTCAGTCATTGTTTATGAGGCCAAATTCAATTAACCAATGTGTAATTCCTTAGTGCTCCTTTTTCTTGCAAAGCTAGGACTCTGTTTGGCATTCGCTTGTACTGTCATCTTTGGTTCTTTATGGCAAGTGGTGATCACAAGGAAACTGGTAACCAGGGAAAGAAAGGACTAAGGAGGGGAGTAGTCAAGAAGGAAGAAGTTTCATTTGCAAATGAGAATGAGGCAGTCCTATGGAGTGTTTTAGAACATTTTGGAAACTGATGTTTTAAAAAATGCAGACAAGGGCAAAATTTCAGGAAAATAAATGCTCAGCCCCTACAGAGGACAGAGACAGGAGTCATAACTGTAAAAGATGAAGAAGGAGCTGTAGTGAATTAGGAGCTCAATATTAGGTCTTGGTTAGATATTCCTGCAAAATTTATTGAAGGCAGGTTAGATAACTATGGAAACAGGATGGAAAAAGTTTATTTTGTCTTGCATAACAGCATAGACAAGTATTGCAATGCTCTATCCACCTTTCCACCACTGGAAACTGAAAAGTCTGTAGGCAATGGCCAGTTAATCATTTCAAGGGCTGGCCTAGTGACAGAGACATCAATAGTTTAATATATTTATAGGTTCACCTAAAAGACTTGTGGTGAGTTTGAATGCAACTTCGGCATACTTTGCTGGAAAGGAAATATATCATACTAGAGAATTCTTTGTTTCATAGGGAAGGGAATAGCAAGGGTCAACTGCTAGAAGATAAATATAGGGAAAAGAGTCTCAGCTGGGGGAATTTTTAATTCTTTAGTTGGCAGCTAACACTAACATCTAATTGTTAGTGTTAACAATTAGAAAAAACAAAATGCAAACAATCAAAGAAACACATAAACAAATGCCAATGCCTTCTCCAACAAGCACACCTGCTGTTACACATCTCTCCATTACAAGTTGTCTTTCCATGCATCTCCAAAGCACCAGCTCCACATGTCCTCCCAAGAGCATCTTGTCCCCAAACATGTTCTCTCCATGTATTACCTTAAATGTGTCTGAGCCATGGTTCAGCACACTCCTCCCAGGTAATTGCAGTCTGGGATTATAATGGAGCACCTGCATGGGGTGGTCCTTGCTGTGGCTGGATGTGGGCAGCTCACATCACTTCCCACCCAAAGCATTCCACTGCCAGGGAAACCCTGATATTTGTACAGTCCAAGCCAAAACCTTACAATTAAAAATTATATTCATATTCTTAGCAGAAAGGATGACTAATCATGAGAAGACATGAAAGATAGGACTAAGGGATTTTCTACCTCTTACAAGTTAATGTGAAAACGGAACTGTTTTAAAAGATATATTTTATCAAAGCTCAGGTTATTCAGTATGTAGGATAATACAGGTAAAAAAGTATAGAAGTGAGGTGTTATAATAAGATGCTTTGTCTTTAAGTCTCCCATGTCTGTAAAGCTGAGGAAATAAAGAAGAGGCTTCAGGAAGCAATGTTTACTGTTCGGTCAAGAACATTTATTATCTGTATCTTACTTATTCCTTTAAGTGGCAGTGGGGTCTCTGTTGAATTATTAAAGGCATATAAAAAATTACAGGTAATAAATGGGAGATAGGCTGATGTAACTATGCCTAACAGTATTTTTTCATTATATCATGACAGGATAATTAAGTTTGGAAGGGATCCCCAGGTGAATCCCCTCTTCAAAGCAGGGATGTTTTAGCAGAGAGACCATGTTGAACAGGACATTGTACAGTCAAGATCTGAAAGCCTGCATGGATGGAAACCCCACAGCCTCTCTGATCAGTCAAAACAAGTCCAATTCCTCATGTATTATGTATTGCAGACCCCTAACCATTTCTACCAGTTTCTAACTGGGAAGCCTGAAAATGAAAACACTCCAGATGCATCCTTAGAAGTACTAAATAGAGGAAAATAATCACAATGATTTCTTCTTCTTCTTTTTTTTTTTTTTTAGGCATTGTTAATTTGTCTAGACTATTTCACTTTTTTAACTAGTACCATATGCTTAGGGTACATAGGATTCCAAATTTAGATTTTAAATTCTATTTTGGTCTACTTGAAAAATCAACTCAAATAAATAGCACAACATAAAGATAAAAACAAATCTTTCCTTTCAATAGCAAGTTGTCATATTTAAAAGAGCTACAGTTCAGCTCAGTTCAGATTTCTTGTAGCAAAGTAGTGTGCCTAACTGAAATACAATTGTAACCAGCTGAAGGAATTGATTAGTTACCCATTAGTTCAAGGAAAACAATGACAACCTTCATCATTTCAGATTAAATTAAAAGAACTGAAGTCATCAGCTGTTTCTCAGTCTGGAAAACCACATGTCATTTGTGCATTTGTTGTAAACAAATTTCTCTTCTTCAGGAACTTAATATGTGTGCATAGATAGATATTAAAAGATCCAGCCCTTGGTATTGTATCAGCATCTGCATTATTGGCATCAAAGTTCAGTGGAGTCATTAAACCCATTCACCACCTGTATTAACAGAATTAATACCAACCCTAATAGGCTGTTATTCTTGATATAAATTGTGATTAAACATTTTGAAAATGCCTTTTTAAATTATTTATTGGTAGCAGAGCACAGTGAAACATCCAAAATGCTTGATCTGCAAGGCCACATTCCCCACGGGGAAAGAATTTTTTAACCTCCACTGAAATCAATGTAAATGTGTTCTGTAGCATATTTAGGAACATTTTATCTGCTTTGGTATTTGTACACTGGCATACCACAGGACTTCTGCTGGGGTGAGGCTATATAAACAGCAGTGCTAATTGAGGCATTTCTGCCTGCCACTCATCTGCCCCTTACAGTCCTCCTTGCCCACCACCACTGCTTTGTGCAGACACAATTGTTTGTGCTGCTGCACAACCAAAAGCTGTGTTAGAAATAAGCTGGCAGGAAAACTGGGAAAAAGTGGCCAGGAGGACAAGGAATGGACAGTCACTGCTGAGGTCATGAGATCAGACATGAAATTCATCCCAACAGCACAAAGATAAAATGCAGTGGTGGGTTTCCATAGATGTCTGGATAGTATGGAATGGCCCAACTGTAGCTAAACAAGGCAATATACCTGGAGCAGGAAGAAACTGAGAAAAAAACTTGGAAACAGCCAAACCGGACTTTGCTGTGATCAATGGATACCCAAGCTCACAGATCAAAAAGATAATACTGAAAGAATGTTGCCTTTAGAAGAACAGAAGCACATGTGAACACAAAGTTGTGACAGAGATCCAGCTAATAATTTGCAACTCTTCCCTCATTAAATCCATTAAATCCACTGCAGCACCTTACCTTATTTCAGTTTTAGCCGCATTTACATTCCTTTCCTACCCACCCCCATTTTCATTTTCCTCTCTCACTCTTTCCATACTGTGTCTCCTTGACTTCATTTTATATCCCAAACCACACCAGATTTGCCTGCCATTCTTACAGCACCTCTTCAGATCTTTCTTTTCCATTTTGCTTCATGGTTCTTGGTGCCCATTTGCTTTCTGAACTAGTCTCAGTGTTCACATGCCTCTAGCCTGTGTATCTGCTCATGTCATTGTTGAATTACATTTTTCCAGTATCTCTCTCTTCGGATAGTCCTTACTTTTCTCAAATTATTTAAGCTTCTCCCAGCCACCAAACCGAATGTGTTTCCCAGTTTCACCCTACATCTCTGTCCCTCTTCTTCCAGATCCCAACCTCAGCCTCTTTGACAAGTTAATTCAAATCTCCCCATGTTCATTTTTTTTCATTTCTTTTTCTAATAGAATAATCAAGCCAGGACAATTTCAATCTCTTTCAGTTAGGTTTTCAAGGATAACAGAAAAAAAATTTTGCAGGATCTAATAAAGGAAGTAAGGGACAATTACTTGGCAGCACTAAGAACTTTGCCTGTGGCAGAAGCAGATCCGCTAACTCAGATGTCAAAAGTCACACTTCCACTGAATTTCAGAGGAATAGGTCTGTGCCTGTGTGGCAGGCAAACATGCACATATATGTGTAATGATTATGCTTCAAATAAAAAAAGTTACATACAAGCCAAAACATTTCCTTCTCCTGAAAATTCCATCCTCCTTTTAACTAAGGAATACTTTTTCTAAAAGAGAGTACTCATGAAAGGGGAATGTATTGCTTTTTCATGGATTTGTAAAATTGTCTTCTTCTTGGCAGCAGAGAAATGCAAATGATAGAAATTTCTCATATAATGAGAAACTAGAGCAGGTTCCCAGAAAAAAAAGCTGTTGAAGATGACTGACATTTGATCTTCATATCACTATCTGGAATTTTTTTTTTTTTTTTTTTTGCTGTAGGATCTGCATCTGAGAAAAAGCAATATGATTTTATTTTTAATTATATAAGTAAATGCTTCCTATAGTCATTGCTTCCTATGGAAAGAAAGATCTTTCACTTACCTCAGACAAGTTCAATTATATGTTATGTTCTACAATGAATAAATATCCCACCACTCTGTGTTTTACTTGGAAACAAGAGCATATGTCAGCATGCACAGCTGGATCTTTTTTCCTATGAATTTGCTTTCCTGCAAGTAAACTCATTTTTCTTTAAGCAAAGTGAGTAAAATGGGTAAAAAACCTCAATGGACTCTTTTGCAGAACATGGCTACCCAGGACAAATGAGAAAGAGCCATTCTGCAACAGGGAATTATTTGGGGAGTTAAAATAAAAACCACTCCAATGATTTTCTCACTAGAAAGCTTTTTAGGCTGAACTGTGTATGACCACATACTAGAGAAGTTTTAGTTTGTAATCAGCTTCCCTGTGTGTTGCTGTATTGCACTGTTGGGACTGGTTGCTGTAGAACAGTCAAACAGAAAAAAATTAATGAGTGACACTGCACCCATCTTCTTTCTTTTTCCAGCCCACACACTACTTAAGCTCAGCAATTTCTGTTTAAGATCTACCCAATACCACATTTTTCCATGTGCCTGGGAGATATTATGAGTATCAATGAAGAATTATTTCCTTTTCCCTCTAAGAAACTAAAGCTCTGAGGAGCCCGAATTAATCTTTATAGAGTGAAAAATAATCCTATTTGAAGCAATCATATGTGACAGCCTGCTGTCCTAGCAGCAAGTAGGCCTTTCAATACTAATTTCAAGAGACAACAATTTAAAATAAAGAACTTAGGAGAATCTCATAAATGGCAAAGAAATCTAACCTTGAGTTGAAAACTATATGAAAGGTTCTGCAACTTTTACAACTGAGCTCACACTGCTTTGTAATGGTGGAAAATGAACAGTGAGAGAAGTTCTTTCCTAATGACTACTAAGCTTTTTACAAGTATGGATTTCAGCATACTCTGAATTTCAATGTTTTTTTCGTTAAAATGCTTATTTCCTTAAGTAGTTATAAGCAGACAATCCCAATGAGACTAACACACTATTTACAAAACATTCAAGGCCTGTTCTTTAATTATTCAAATAGCATCTAACAGGGATTTGAGCAGTAAACTGGTCAGCTAATAAAATCTAAAGCACAGTCCATTTATTTACATTGGCCTCAATCAGCAGTGAATTTTGACAGCTCAAGAGAAGGCCTTGCACCACCCTAGCTGCTAATAATTCTGTCTGAACTTCTATCCAAGTGAAGGTTTCCTTCAACATTGTCGCAGCTCTACTTTTTCACCAACAAATCTAAAAATCCTGCAAAATTACTGACTGGGTTTTGGGAAATGCTTTAAATGAGTACCAAGGCAAGTAGGTGATAAGCCTCCATGCCAAGGCTGGGATGAGGGATTATTACAGCTTGAAAATTGGATAACGACCCACAATGCCAAAGTGTCTTGGGGAGAAATAACTGCCATTATCTGGATCTGAAAAGAATTAGTGGAGCCTGCAGGACAGGTGAAGGATGACTCTTACATCAGTAAGTGCCTTTCCTGGGGTTCTCTGCAGAGATCATGAAACCAAGTCTGAGCACTGCACCTCAATCAAGCAAAAACAACCCAGACAAGAGCAGCAGGAATCCAGAGAGTCACACTAAATATGACTTATTTAGGACAACTGAAAAATCAAAGCAGAAGAGTTAAAAGGCAGAGAACAAAATGAGTTCCTTGCAAAGTTTCTGCCAAAGCAGGGACACCGCCTCTCCTCATTTCAGTCATGGGCACAGGAAGAATCTACATGCTTAACATTCAAAAGTTATGTTTCAGGCTAGATACTAGAAAGAAGAATTTTACTGTAAGAGAAGTAGCTAAATGGCAGTTTATCCACTTCTGAAACTCAAAGATGTAACTTGGCCCCATTTCCAGGGAAAATGCCGAGAAGAACACACTTTAAACATGACCTGTTAGAACACATGTGCTCTCCTCATTTCAGAGACCAAAAACCATGTCATTATATTTTCTAGTTACAATCTATTTTTAAAGCTGCTCACAAAAATTAGCATGAGCTACAGGTACCATTTTTGCAACTTGAGGATCTTTCAAGAAGGCTACCTCATGCCCTTATGAACTGGAGCTCAGAGCTACATAGACAAGCCCCATAATTAACAAGAAGTGAAGTCTTCTGTTGTGAGAACTTTTATTAGTATATAGCAACTTCTCAGAAACAATACAGAGCTAAGTAATTTCTAAATCAAAATAATTTCTGATGTAATTTCAATGAAGATATGTCTATGCTCAATGATATTGATTGATAAAAGGTTGATTTAATCTTTCACTGTAGCTTAAATACTGATGAAAAGAAAACTACAATTGGAGATTCACCTGCATGGATAACTGAGACAAATTTAATTGCATTAAATTAAGCATTATTCAATTTTTTACCTGTTCACACTTTAATTCAATAAAATGTGTAGATGTATATTCCATCAAATCAAATCTTTTCTAGCACAGTCTGTGATGAGTCATTTAATTATGCTGTCTCAATTTGTTCATCTAGAAAAATACTGTGTTGTTAACCTCCTTTTAACATTCCATTAGTTCATTCAGTTTCTTTTTTTTTTTTAATAGTGTGAACAGATACAAGTAAGAGTACATAGAGTTCTTTATTCCACACAGAAACATAATTTCTGTGTGCTTTGCTTTTTTGCTTTTTATTTTTTTCCACTTATAACAGATTTTACATGTCAGGGAATCCAACACTGGGATAAGTCAACCTTCTGTATGCATAACAGCCAGCTTTATCTATATCCATAATGCCTTTGCATTCTCATTTCTAATGTCAGCATCCTAAGGCTGCCAGCATCTTTTTTAAAACAATTTAAACTACATTTTCTCCCATTACATTTTCTTGTACAGTCTGATATTATGTCAACTATTGCAGTATAAGGATATGCCTTTCTGACTGATGTAAGCATAGTGTTCTTCACATTCACATTATAAAATGTTTTAATTTGGCAAGTATCTTCCAGAAGAAAGAGTTTCATTCAATATTGTCCCTCTTTCAGACTATGTATTATATTTTACCAGCATTAAATACTATGATAATAAATATGCTTCTATGTTGCATATGAAAATACAGCATACTCTGTCAGAGAATGAGCCAGGAGACGTACGTGTAGATAATAAAATGCAAGATGATGAATTCTTATCTTTTTTTTTGAAAAAGGGTAAAACTGTTATTATAGTCTCAATTCTCACACTGAGATTAATAAAACTCAGAAATCTGCTCCTTCAGTTTTGCTTGATCCCTGATACAAGGACCAGTGTTTCTGATTTTCTGAAATACAGACATGTACAACAACAACAAAAAAGCAGGATGCAGTTTTTATTCTTGGTTCTAGCTCTCAGTTTTACCATGACTTTAAAAAGTACAAAAGTTTTCCCTAGTTATATAATAATGGCCATGTGCTGAAATAGACTGCATTTAGCTCCGTGCCATATTTGAACCATATATTGTGTACTTAAATCTGACTGAGCTAAATGCAGCAATGGCTTTCCCTGGGACAAGTAACTGAAATATCATCATCCAGTGCAGCTGTGGGCTTTGTTAGTCCTCATTTTTGGGGGGTGGTAAGTTTCTTGAAATGATCAGCTGTCTATACAGCCTATGGATGGAATCCCAATCATCCCAGGTTCCTAATAACCTGACTCACCCCAGACCTCACGATTAGTGTTAACCTGTCCTCTCCACGAGCCTACATAGGTATTTTGGCAGAGAATAGAGTCCAGTAAATTAACTATCTGCAGGAAAGAGTTCTGTGTTTCATATTACCTGATTGTCTAAGTCTGCTAGTCTAAAACTAGCATCGTTTTTGCTATGCTTTGTCTATGTATTACCTTTGTTACTGATAGGCTGGAATTTGCTCTTTTCACTAAAACTTTTTTCTTAATATTGCATTTCAGCTTTGATAATTAATCATGTTATATGAAGTTAAATCCTAAAAATTCTATAAAATTTCATAATACAGCACAGCCCATCTTGACATTTAAATAAATATCACAGTTTTAAAAAAATTATGTGAGAACATGTGGCAGCTATCCAGGAAAATAGTATACATTACCTTGGCTGGAAGCTAGGAGTACTTATTCAAAGTGATTGAGCCAGCTAATTCTCTATTTTTCTAATACACTCGTTCATAAGGTGTGAAAATAATGCAGCCAGTGTTTGATATTTGGGGTTTTTTTTTAATGTTCGTGATTTAAACCAATCCTCATATAACATTTCAGGATCCTTTATGCCACACTTTATGCCCCACTACTTCCTACCAGATATCCACAGTCAAGCAACCAAGGTTTGTTGTAAATATTTCACTTTTTGCCTTTTAACATGACCAAGTTATACTAACTAGCATTTACTGATGAAAAGCAAACATGAAGTTATTTTTCTCTCCCTGTCTTCCCTTTCCAAACAATAAGAAAAATCACCAAGTGGTTTATTTCAACATCGCTGTTCTGAAGCAGGTCAGAGCAGATGAACACCGAGTCCAGTGACTTGTGTTTGATTCACAGCAGCAGGATGCACAGACACTGGGCCAAGTGCTCTGAGAAGGCTAATGAGTGTCACAGGCAATGTGTAGCAATCCAGTTCTCAAGCTCCACAGAGTTATGCTGAAATGAAGCATCACAGGCAATAATCTGAAATGCTGGAAACTGCATGAGCAAACCAAAATGTAAATCTGAAATTTACCTAATCGTAGAATGAGTGACGTTACATGCCTCTCTCTAGGGAAAATAACAAAATGTGGCAACTCCTCCCTTCAGTGAGGGTTGATCTACAAGCAAGTTTCTCACAACATATAAGAAATGCACTGAAAATATTTCTATTACTGGTCTGAAGTTGTTCTGGAAGAGTTTCTTCCTCTCTATTTTATATTGCTTTCAAATATTAACAATTCATGCAAACTCTGAGGATTAAATCGAATCTGATTTACAGGGTTGCAGTCAGTGTCTTCTGTATAGCTGATATTTCATGGTTTTTGATGAATACTGACAGATCAGCCATAACCCAGCTCTAATTCCACTATTCATTCCTTAGAATTATGCACTCAGAAACTCTGAGTGCACCTGATATTAGAGGACTGATGCTCCCAGCCTATCCATCCTGTAGAACCGGTAGGGTGAGAATGGGAGGAAGAGAGTTGGAAGGGAGATGCACCAAAGGGACGGAGATCTGTGGGCTGGGTTGTTGTCCTGACAAATGTGTTCTGTGCAGAATGGGTTGGGTCAGCTGTGGGTTAAGGATGTAAGTCAGAAAAGGGAGGCTGTGAGTTGAATGTGTATGATGAAAGGCTGTGTCATAGCACTTGGATTCTCAGTGGAAGTGTAAGGCGTGCAGGACTGAAGGTGGTCATCTAAGACACCACAGCCTGTGCCATGGCAGGGATGTGGATTCACCTCAGTAGCCAAGCTGATAGCCTGCACTGAATCTGCCTTCCTTCCTGCCATCTGATGTCACCTGCACCCTTTTCCTAAGTGTCCAGGACAGCTCAGTTTGACCACATGTTTAGATCAAGCAAGGTTTGGGCCAAGCATATGAAGGTACCCATTTTTATCACTTTATATCCCACTGGTCTATTTCTCATCAATTGTGCCACATGCAATTCTCACAGCTCCCTCCCTACCTTCCTACCCATAATCTAGTCTGACCCATGATCTATAGTCTTCTCTACTCTGTAATCATCTTCAGATTTCCACGTCATCCATCTCCCATTGCTACTCTCCATGCTCATATACCACTAAAATCTACCTACACTTATTTCTTTCTTTTTGATCCACTGTCCAGATTCATCTCCCTTACAGGAAGACCTGTAAGTTTTCTTGTTTCAGTGGTCAGGCAGTTTTTCATGTTCTTCTACCGCTTTGGGGAGCTTCGTATATCTTGGTTTGTGCTGCAAATTAAACCTACCTGTACAGGAAACAGCCACTTGCCTGATAAAGATTCATTGGTAGAAGTACAATCTAGCAAGCAAGTCCACTGATACAGAAGTTCCATAACCTGAGCTGACACAGAAGATGCAGCAGAAACATTCCATAAACTAGGGAATCGGAGCTGATGCTTACAGCATCTGAGTTCAGAACATCTGCTTCTCTGTCCAGTGATGAATTCCTTAACAGTTGCATGGAAGAACTTGTTCTAAGTAAGGAATGTGCTAGCAAATTATCTTTGTAAATTTTATTGCTAAAGTGCACCTCAAAAGACAGGGCTCTGGATAAAGCTACATGGTAAATAAAATATATTTTAGTAACACTCTAAAATAGGAAGCACTACTGATTGGATTGTTAGGTTTTTCTCTGGCTCAGAATTCCTGGTGGGTTTGTATTTCAAGGTGTTTCTCATGAGCAGTTTTCAACATCTATTTCTTCAAGTGTTTTCAGATATAAAAGATGAAAATAGTGTAATTTTCCATTGTGACCAGTCTGAAGGAAAGAATGGCTATGTCAACCCTCAAGAGCAACATGTTTCTGCCTGTTGTGACACAAGTCACTGACAATATCTGTAAAACCTTGAACTTCTCAGCTGTCTGGGAGCAGTTCTACTGGACTGAAAGAAAACTGAGAAGAGAATTGCTGTCAGAACAAGGCTGTAATGGCTGCAACTTTCATATTAAAAGCACAGTTAGTGGGAAAGAAAAAAATAAATTAATAAGAAGTCCCCTTTAATTTTGTAGTAGAGGAGACAATGAGTCACTTGAGTTCCCAGCAGGATGGTCATTTCAAGTTCTATCAGGGCAGAGAATGTGGTAAAACATACAAGAACAAAAGTTCACAAACTGTAAAAATATAAGAATAAACCTCTTGCTTCAGCTACTTGCCCTTAGAAACAAACAGCTTGTAAGACTTTAAGAAAAGCTCTACATTAATCATTGCACATGGCATCAGAGTAAAGGAAAAGTGTCAGTGCCCAACAACTAGTGATCATTTGGAACTTGCGAAAATGGTATTAGAAACCCAGGGAGAAAAAAGGTCTTGAAGGTAAAAGTATCAAGATGAAATAAAAACATCCAAAAGAGAAGAATAGTACATTTCCTAGACTATTTCTAATAGTATATTGATAATTAATGACAATATTTCCATTATTAGAAAAAGAAGTTTTAGGCTTGTACTCTCCAAAAGGTTTTTATGAGTACAATTTTCATAAAGCTAGGTAGTTACAACAATAAACTGTAGATTCAGGATAACTTTTGCTTCGCTATACTTTGGTTATCTTTCTTAGAAGATGAATTCAGAAAATCACTGAATAAATTATATTCACTGGCAATTTTCTAAAATTTTTATCTCCAGAATTCAGGTCATTCAGCAAGGAAAATCAGAATCATACCATATGGTCAGATTGTTAAAATGTGTGCTCAAACTTTTTAAAAAGGAAACTGGGGAATTATTTAATCTATTAGCTTGTTTCTGAGGAAGAAGATGTCAGCTCACGAGCTCATTCGACATTCATAAGGGGTTGAAACTTCAGTTTTTCTGTGTAGTGACTTTTCTCAGCAGTAGACTCTCATACAATATATCTTGAGACTTGTGATAAAACTCTGACCACTTGAAATGGCATGTAAATAAACTACTGGCATCCAAATATTTACTAGGGGCTATTTAATTATAACCTAGAACCTTAAAAGAAGCCAAAAGAACTGTAAAATAGCTAATAAACTAGTTATACATGTATTGACATGATGTTTTTCTTAACAAACCTATAACATTCAAATGCTTTTAACAGGGAAAAAAAAGAGGACTCTGGAATAATATTCATATTTGGAAAAAGCAATGTTAAATCAAAAATATTATTAATCAGCCAATACGAGTAGAAAAGTGCAGAATTTAGCAAACTTCAAATGCCCATGTGAACTATAACAGAGAATCATAGAATCACTTTTGTATTTATTTTAGAGAAAATCTATTTGGATTGAAAGAAAAAATCTATCCCCTGAAAACCTGCTTCTCTATGCACATAATTATATATGAATATATGAATTCCTATTTGCACTAGTCTTGGTTTACAGAACACTTAATACTGTCAGCCTCTACTTTATCAATAATCATCCTTTCCCACTTCTAAATGGAAACACTTCTGGTTGGAAACATGCAATCTGATCTCTAACCAGAACATGTCCTTACATATAGGGTTTTACCACTAGAATATCCAATAATTGTGGTACTGCTCAGGGCTCCATAATCTGTAATTAGAGAAGAGCAATTATTTCTCTTCCATTTGCTTTAGTTCTTAAACTGTTTTTCCTAATAAGACTTTTCTTTGATATCTGGGCATTGCCCAATATCTGAACTCCTGTCCCAAAAGTCTTCATTACTCACAAGGAATATTTCCATTGATTTTACTGGGTTGTCAATCAACACCTACATTCTCTGTTTCAACCAAAGCCTAAGCTGTGACACACATAATAACCAAGTTTTTGTCTTAGTACCTTTATGACTAATCTTTCTACCAACTTATTTTCTTTATTACTTCTTTTGCTGCATTTTCTTGAGCATCAAATTTCTTAATTGTTTAGCTTTTTATTCCAGCCCACTCATCTCCCTCACGGTGCATTCGTGGTTAGTTTTCTTCAACTGAGTTTTTCATTCGTAGCACTAAATTCATTTATTACTCTGTTGCCCCAGCTTCTCCTCCTTGAATTCCTTTCCCTTCTATGGTACAATAATTACGGTTTCTATTATATTGGTATGATCAATGCATTTAATGCTATGCAATTTTTTCCTGCTATGAATTTCAAAAAAGCTTTTAATAAAGCTTGTGCCAACTTAACCCACTCATCACTTAATTCTAGGCCAATTATTTTTTATTTAGTATTAACATTTGTACTCTGTACAAATGTACTCCTCCCTCTGTACTCCAGTTCTTCAGTTTCTGTCTATACTACTATACAGAGAAACAGTCTAAAATACATATTTGTCAATTTAGCTACGAAACTTGTTGATCTGAGTCAAAAGACTATCTAACAGGCAGATTAATTCAGCTATCAGTCAGCTTTTGTTGAATTTCTCCTTCACTCTCTGAAAGAAATCTTCCTTGCTTGCACCAATAAGCAGTCTAAGTTATTACTAACCACAGAGATTTTTACTGAGCTGCCTTGAATAATTTTACATCACCTTTTGATTTTTGAAGATGTTGTCTAAGCTTCTTCCACTTAATAGACAAACAGAAAGAGTGTCCTGAAATATACCCATTGCAACAATGATTTTAAGGAAAGAAGGCTGTTGTTTGCAGACTTGGCTTAACCTTTGGCCATGCCTATCTACAGCCATGCCAGGCGCACCAAGCAGGGAACAAGTGCCAGGCTCCACACAGGACAAAAAGCAGGAGCCAGAGGGAGGGATGGAGACCAGCTGCAGCACAAACTGTGGGAGGAGGGGATCCATCCAGGAGGTCATCTGCCTACAGGAATGGAGATGAAGCTGGAGGCTGGCATTGCTGGGGCATCACTGGGACAGGGGCCGGCAGGTCTGGTGCCATGGCCAGGGGTTGGGGGCAGCCCCAGCAGAAGCCTTCCGGTGCCCTGACATACTGTTTCTCTGTCATCATGCTATCTTTTTGCCCTTGACACTTGTGATTGCAATCAGCCAACACTCCAGGTTCCACCTTTTCTGTAAATCCTTAAGAGGGGCTCCTGAAATAGGTCCCTGAACAAAAATTGAATTATTGCTTATTGAAAGACCAGTAATGAAATTGCTTCAGATTTTGGTGTGACAGTGTCTGGCATTCAGTGTATCTCCCCATGGCAAGGCACTTCTGTTGGAAGATAATTTAAGCTGTTGACGCATTTTCTTATTTCCTGTGACAAAGATTTTGCTCCTGGCTCTGGAAGCAGACAAGCCCTCACAGTCAGCTCTTAACTCCTTACAGAATTTTGGCAGTGGATTGCAGAGCCTTTGCTGCAGGTTTCTCTCATACAGAGCATTTTTAGGACATAAGTATATGTTTTATGAGGATTTCAGGACTAGGGAGCTGGTTGGGTTAAGAGAGAGGGTCAAAGAAAGGCCCAAGCCAATTCTACAGCCTGAAGACAGAGCAAAGCTTCAGCAGAACAGAGCTGGTAGAATTACGGTCCTTCTGTCCACATAATGGTGAATGTTTCTTACTTCCAGTTTGTAGTAGTCCTGGTAGTTCACCAGGACACAAATAAACACAACATTTGCATAAATCAGTGATAATTCTGGGGTGGTGCTTATAAAAGCATTGGTGTTGCTTTGGCAAGAATATCATCTTGCTTGACAGAACTATTTGAAGTAGCAGTGTTGGATTTTCTGCTATATATATATTCCAAAGAATATTCGCCTTGCTTTTAGAACATTAAGGTTCTAAAAACATCCTTGTGTCTACTTTGGTGAAAGGGCCATATGTTTGCAAGTTGCTACACTCCAAATGAATCAGACTTTGTGCAGAACTTGTGCCAATGTAAAAATAAAAAGCTCTATCACATAATTTGGTTTAATTTCCTGAGAGGATAAGGTATATTTTGTGTGATGGGTGCTAATAAAAATATTTTCTGTAACACAGCAGATCCAGGAGCTGTGCGGATATATTTTAGGGGGTTTTAGTGCTCCATATCATTCTCAAGCAAGCCAACATCTCACTTTAAATGAGTGAAATATTTCCTTCTTGTCACTGCTATGACTAACACAGAATTCCTGAAATGCTAGTATGTTGTCCGTGAAGATTGTTTTTGAATTTATTTTTATGCTGTGATTTGAATAATATGTGTTGTGTTTTAATATATTAAACCCTCAGTTAAAAAGAAAATCATCATTCTTCAAAATATCTATCGCATCTTGCAAGAGAACTTAAAGTTCCATATTCTCCTAGCTGAGACAGCATATAAAAAAGGGGCAAAATATGATATGTTCTACATATATTAGGCCAGAACTCTTTTAATTTTACATTTCTTGGTGTATAATCCAAAGCAGGTTGTCCAAAGTTTGCTTCATTTTAATAACCTTGGTTAAAACCAAAGGAAATAACAGACCAGGGTGTCACAGGAGGTGAAGGTGCTCTTGCAGCATGTCTGACAGGACAACTCACTAATCATGGAAAACAAGTATCCCATGCTCTGCAATTCCTGTTAACAAGCTTCATGATATCTGAACCTCGTGTCACCAAAATTGAAAGGCCCTGACCATTTTCTTTTTTAGTAACCCACATGTACATAACTCTCAAAAACAAAGATAGCACTCTAGCTTATTACAATGCTGGGGGAAAAAAAAAAACTGAAGAAAAAATTTTATTAAATCAAGCTTATGACAGATACCATAGTTTGTTTTGTTATGCAATTTTAAAATCAAGTTTTCTGAGTGTTATCTTTTGTTCCACAATGCTTCAATATAATTAATTTTTTAAAGATTCAATGCCAGAAAACATTTTAATATTTCAATGTACTGATACAAAACTCAGTACACAAAACTCTCATGGTGAGATTCTGATTGAGCAAAATAGCAAGCACTATAGTGCTTAGTAATTTTAATAATAATTTTAATTTTAAGAAGTTAAGAGGAAGCATTAGTGAAGCTCTATCAAGAGGTAAAAATTTACTTCAATTTGCTACTGTTTGTAGTCCCAAAGACTGAATGCAAAGCTCAGTGGCATAATGAAAGACTGCATAGTTGTTAGGATAGTTTGGACCAAGTCCTAATAAGCTATTTTCTTTTAATTTCGGTGTCTCTGTAAAGGATTTCCTTTTGGTTTCAAACTGTTTTTTAGTTGGATAAGTTTAGAGCATTTAAAACAACACTGTACAGTGCCCACTTTGAGGCAGAACGGGATAAATTTTGTTTATGTTACTATGAGATGGCTAAGATTCTAGGAAATTACATTCAGGGAGCTAAGAAAAATCTGAGAAGTGTTATTTATACAGAAAAAGGGAAAATATTTTAAGATATTCATCTTGCAGATAGTTATTATAAAATAAACTTTTATTCTGCTCATTGTAAATATATATTGTGTGATTCCTATCCATATCTTTCCAATTTAATTTTTTAAACCCCAGGCCTGTAACAGCTATTTTACCAAACAAAATGAAAGTGAGGCAAGCTGTGTAAGCCCCGTATTGGAAATACAGAGTGACTCTGGATCCGTCAATTCGCTTTTTCTTTCGGGTCGATTTGGTTCTATCTTCTGCAACAGATGAAGATAGTGTTCATGTGGCACTGTTTGGCCAAGACAGAAATCTGAGTCCTTCTTTGTAGCTGAGAGCTGAAAAGGCACAGCAGTTCTGGAAAGCCCAGGAGAATCTTTGGGCATTGGCACTGGTTGTTGTGAGGGTGTATCCTGCAGGCACAGGTGGAAGTGCTTCAGTAATGCTGTTTGTGCGTGGTTTTTATGCAGAAATACTCAAGTGCAACACATCATTTAAAGCAAGGGCCACTAAACACAATATAGTCCACTGATCATGGATAATGTGTCTGAAAAGTACTTCCATATTGAAACATAATGAAAATTACAAGACCTGTTGGCCTGAACTAGCCTAGAGAATGAGTTCACACAACCCAAAAGTAGCAGAAATTCTTTAACATAAAGTTATTAACTCATTTAATCCTTGAGCTGAAAGCAATGTTTTCTAATATTTCTACTAACTTCTGTACAGCTGCTTTTATTTTTTTTGCATACAAGCTGCAGCAGTAAAGTAGTATCTTGAATCAATTATTGAATAATACATAAAGAAAATTCAAAATCTTTTCTGACCAGTCATACGGACTTGCACTCTATTTACAATTGGTTTAATGTCCTCTGAGGAGATGATATAATGTTGTGATCATTGAACTTTAAGTATCAGTAAACACAGAACAGAACAAACCACAAAGGAACAATAGTAGCACTGAATTTTGTCCTGGGAGCCTGGTTCTCAAAGCTGAGATCTGAATGTAGATTGCATGATCACACCTGCATCACTGTCCCAATGTGAGCAGTTATTATAAATGGACCCGATATATAGAGAATAATATTTGCAAAGGAAGATTTCAATGCTTAACTGTCCAGTGGTTAGGAACTACAGAAAACTGAAAGAAATATAAAAACATGACAAAATCATTCTGGAAATGCAGGTTAATTAATGCTACAGCTTGAGTTTGCTCTAATTAATGACAGAAAATTCTAAAATATTCCAGAGTAGATGACTTCTCAAATTATTTTAAATATTATTTATTATTTTCTCAGATTAATTTGAAGCCTCTATCAGAGGATTCTGAGATTAGGGGACTTCTAGATTTTAAGATCATATGCTCTTTTTGGAATGCAGATGCAGTGCACATGCCCATTTTTGACTTAAGTTCTGGGGAATAGCATATATTTTACTTTTACTTAAATTATTTAAAGTGACAGATTTGCTTTCTCATGTTAAAAGAAAATTGAAACAGAAAGGTACTTTATTAGCTGGCAGATTAAGAAGACAACCGATAAAGTGATTTATTTGAATCCAGCTGCAGGTTTCCCCACATGATCCTGAGCCACAAGCTCTTTCTTCAACAGTGGATACTTTGAAGGCAAAAGTCATCTGAGGAAAAGTGAGAAGTGAACATTTGGAAGCTCGGGTATGTGGGATGGAAAATTCTGCCATAAATTATCAGAATACATCACATCAAAACTCTTGATGCCTATTCGTGGTGCACACAGAACATCCTTACATGGTGATTGAGAAGTTTCCTGTTTTTTCAAAGGGCTGATGTTTTATAGTTTTTTTCTGTTTCAGTTTGTAATTACTCTTTGAACTCAGTTGGAATGATGATCCAGTCTAGCTCATCAGTTGGAACGTGAAGCAGTTATTTCCTATGAGGACAAAGTCTTTGAAAAGCATGAAGGGTACATTAGGCAATAGGTTTCACAGTGATTTGCTAAACAAAAAAGGAATGCTGAGGTTTAGGGATCGTGCAGTCGTGGCTCTATTTTGGAGAATGTTCACACTTGTGGCTAGAAATCCGAGCTCAGTATAATTGCTGCTTTCAGTGTATCTTTCTACTTAGTGGTATACCTTTGCACATTCTTAAACTATGCTCTATTTTCCATTCTATAATGGATTTCTCTTTCCACAGAGTAAATGCTGAAAATCACCCAGCCCTTAGCACACCATCCAAAAGCTGACTTTCCCTGAAAATTGTGCATTTTTCATACACAGTTTCATTCCCACTAAATAGTAATTAAACTCTGACATTGCTAAACATTTTGAATTTTCAATACAGCTTAATTTTAATGAGACACAGACAGAAGACAGACTAAGTCAATTTTTATTTAGGTTTGGACAAAAATTCTTCTGGTATTTATGTATTGCCTCATTGTTTCCATCACGATCACATATTGAGGAGGAAGGAGGGAATCACACCTCATGGAGATGGGGAAGCTGGCCCATGCCTCACACAGGGGAGACTGTCTCAGCAGCAAGGCACTTGGTCTCCTTTGGCCTGCAAACTGCAGGGGAAGTTTCCTCCCAGAACATCAGAAAACAGAGAGCCTCTAATTTCCCACCCCCAAGTCTGTCTCGCCAGCCACATCAGCCCTTTTGATAACCCCAACTTTTATGGCAATATCCCTATTTGAATTTCAGGAATGCCAGTGAAGGGGACCAGTATCTCTTCAGGAGTCTATGCACAAAAAATCTGTACCTGCACACACACTGATCCATACACCCATGAGCACTAAATGTTTGCATATACCCCCTTAATAATAATTATCAACATAAGTAATTGTAATTTATCACAATCATAATAATAGAATCACAAAATCAGAGGAGTCTTGAGATTGAAATGGACCTCTAGAACTCAAAAGCCCTGCTTAAAGACTGGTAAAAGATATCAGGTTGCTCAGAACATAGTCCAGTCAGAGATAATCCTCAAAAAAAGGTAACTTTTGTAAAAACTCACCACAAATGCCAGGTGTCTGGGACCATGGTAGATATCACTGTCACAAAATAAATGGATTTATTTGGGGCCCATGCTTGTAAGCAAATAATTTCATTGCAAATGCTTTGAAAAGATTGATTTGCATGTACCTTCTTCACTCAGTAATCAAGGTCATCATTGCCTTGATGTTGAGTAGAGGCAGTGATGAGCTATTTAAATCCCACTACAGCATGTGGTGCATGCAGAATAGAGCTGTCAGAGAGAGCCAGCAACAACAAAACTGCTCATACTCAGGTATAATGTCAACTGAAAAAGTTTAAACTCAGTAAAAAGTATTAATAGATTCACTGACCTTTCAGGACTTACATCATCTATTGATGGTTAGAAATCTCTCCATTGCCATATCACTGGATCTTGCTTATGATGCGACCAACATCAGATTGGCTCAAAGTCCTTTCTTCTCCCATATTCCAGTCTAGATCATCATTAGCTACAATTTTCCACATCCTAAAGCCATTTAATTTGACAGTATGGACAACTCACCTGGAAGACCAGGCATGGCTATATTTGCCAAGTCTTTAGAGAGAAGTTATTGAGAGCTTACAAAATTTCTGAAAGAGACAATGTGCCACTGAACCAAAAGACAAGGTTGAAACAAAAGAAATGAGTCAAATTTGCAGTTCAGTATTTTCTATTTTTTTCATCCAACGCTTCTCTGCTTCATACCAAAAAGAAAATTGAAAAGAACTTCCAAGAAATTAGTTTATGTGCATTTGAAGTCAGGTTAAAATCTGCCTCCTTTCTGGATTTTGGATTAAGTTTGGCTGGAAATACACATATATAAATGATTCAACTCTCCCTTTCCATTTTTTTTATGTTGTAAGGGTTCCAGACGTAGACATATTAACTGGCACAGCAATCAGAAAAAAAACACTGAAACCCATTAATGACTGATAATATCTTATTAAATAACTATTTAATATCTGCTCCGTCCATTTGTTTTATCTTCTTGGGTTGTTTTTAGTGAGGCAACTTGACCCATTTTTTTTTTTCCTGGACAGTCACCTTATAAACAAAATGATTAATATATTGCACATAAAAAGGTACACTGGTGACATCATTAGCAGAGATAACATGCATCATCTGACAATTCTTGGCTGCCATTTGTGAAGAAGAGGTATACAGCCAATGCTTTTAAAACCTTGAAAATACAAATTTATGTTATTTTGCATTGAATTCTGTTTATCAATTTGGGTGACTTCTGCCTTCATGCCTGTGAAAACATATTGAGAATGGTGTGATCGGCAATTATTGCAATTAGAAATACTTTACAAATGGCTGCTTTATGTTTTATTATATTCCCAAATGACAATAAGCTCCATTCTGTTTTCATTCCACGTTTAGAATTTCCATGGACATCAATAGAACTGTTGAGCAAAATTAAAGAGATGAGTCTTAAAGCTTGGGAAAGTAATGAGGCCTCTTTCAGGTGGAAAATCATCAAGTGTACTTTATTTTTTCTGTTTTAATTCCTTCCATCCTGCTCTAACTCTACACACATACACACACCGCACTATGTGCCCAGCAGGAAATGACAATAATTATAATCAGTGGAGGAAAAAATCAAAAATATTTGATGAAAACCAGGTCTGTGTCCCTGTAGCAGCTTATCCTTGAGAAATTAACTCCCCTGTTAAAATCTCAGAGGACTCCTTGGATGCCCAATATTTATAAATTAGAACATTGCTTAAACAGAATGTTGTTTCTCAGAGTGTTTAAATCTCCCTGATCAACATACTATATCAGACATTTCAAAAAATATGCATATGGTATGAGATGAGGTTCCATATGGAGTTAGGCACAATGTTTTTCCTTGGCACTCTTCTTTAAATATCAAATTAATAGTCTATTTCTAATACAGGAATTATCTGGTGTGGGGAAAAAATTGTGTTAACTGTTTCCCCCCTATACACTACAGTATTTTCATGCTTTTAGTATAAAACTTCTTAGAAGATTAATGTTTAAAAAAACTTCATTCCTTTTTTTGCTTTACTGTCAGAGGGGAACTGCCTGATCTTCAGAACAGACTCACTTCTACTGTGAGTAATCTTTAACAGCCCTAAAAAAATTTCAATTTGTTGGGATTTACAATGCCAAAACAATTTAGTCGAAAATGTGTGTTCAAAAATATGAAATTTGTCACGTCATGAAAAAGTTTGGTGATAATTGTCATCATGGAAACACAATATATACTTGCCTTTTTGGCTGCTGTTGTCCTTCAAATGTTTTGTACCTCAGTTCAGTTGAGTGTTGTTCCCTCAACTGTGTTTTTCTGCTGTTCTTTCCATTTTACGTTGTGTTTCCACTTGATCATTGGTGCAGGTTTCTGTCTCATTGTTTTCTTTCTTTCCCCTAATGAGCACCCTCTCACACTCAAAGTACACTTGTTACTCCATTTTATCTCTTCTCCATCATGCTTACTCGCCTTGCTTTCGTCCTTCTTTCTTTCTTGTCTTCTTTGCAGCTGGGAATTGAAATGGCACAACATCTCTGGAGTTTCCCTGGACATAGACACTGCTTATTGTGTGACCACCTCCTGAAGACAAAGGGGGTGTGGTTCAGTTACACTGTGTGTGTTTTTCTATACAGAAATCATGCAATACTTAGCTTAATGCAGGGGCACTGTAGACCATAGAGTGTGTATAAGACTGGGAGTCCTATAAACTCTTTAAAAGCGTTCTAATATCATGTAGATGTGGTGCTTATGGACATGGTCTAGTCGTGTGCTTGGTGATGATTTGACTTGATGGTCTTAAAAGACTTTTTCAACCTAGATAATTCCATGATTCTTTAAATCAAGTAATGTCTGCAACACTGTCTGGAGGTGTTGAAAGCTCATGCTGGCCAGTGGAGTGATACAATTTCCTGTGAAGAAAGGTTTGCCTTTTGCTTCTTAAGTTCCATCTTTTTGCTTCATATCTATCCATATACTTTCTGCCATTGTGACAGTCATCAAAAAGGACCTAGCAAAATAGCCAATTTACAAAAAATTTCTACGCAGTCCTTTATCTGGATGTCTCTACTGTTTTAGAGAAAGTTTCTACCTCCTTTTAAGAGTGTTTGGACATCTCACAGGGAAAGGTTCTGTTAAACTGTGAAAATAATTACATTAACAAATCTTCTCAAAACAGAGGCTGCCTATTTCCAGAGGCCTCTCCAGCCCAAAGGCCAGCTCCTGCAGACATATAACCTCCTCAGGGCTTTGTGCTGAGGGCTGTCAGAAAGATAAATACAGGATCTGCCCTTTGTTAAATGGAGGGTGTCCAAGGGAAAAAGTAGAGATGTTAGCCTTAGTAAGGCAGTCCTAAGATTCTTTTTGCCAGTGAATTAATACATGATTATATTATTTGTAGTCATACCACTTCACATTATTTATACTTAGGAACACAAACAAAGGAATTCACAATAGAAATGAGCTAATGTTGTCATCCAGGATTTAGTATGTGAAAGCATATCCAAATATCTTTTCTATTTTAGATACTCAAGGCTATGAAGCAATAGTTCTTGTCTTTCTTTATGATTCAAAAATTCCTCTGCATCAGGCTATAAAAAAAGAACAGTAAAGAAAGAAAAAATGGACTGAACATTGGGATTTTAATTTGTTACTGAATGACAAATAGCTTTTATAGGAAAATAGTGAAAGCATCCTACGCAAAGAATGCTCTCTGGAATATTATGCCAATGAAAATAGCATTTACCTTTGTGTGCCTTTGTATTAAAAATCTTCTTTTACAACTGCAGTTATGTATATCTTTTCATTCATCAATGCAAATCATCCTTGAGGTACCCACAACACTTTTTTGCATAGAAGAATGTAATACACTTCCTATATAACAACACAATATGACAGAACAAAAGCACTGATCAAATATCCACCACCTGACCTCCACCAACTACTGGATGATCCACAGAAGATGTGTCCCAGGTGAAGAAGGAAAGCATAATTATCTGCTCTGCTGCATGATCTGCTACATATGTGACTAAGGTGAACACAATAAATACTTCTTTCTCTGTCTTCTATTTGTTTTTTCTTTGCATTACTTAAACTGTTACAATACTGTATCTCAAAAATACCATACCTCAAAAATACCGTGGAATAATGGGAAAAGTTCCTAGCAGTTCTTTCAAAGTTCCCAGCAATTCTTTGTGATCACTTCCCCACAATACTTTATGATCATTTCCTTATTCCTTATTTTTTCCCTTCTACTGTGTCTATTAGTTGTATAATTTAAATGTGTGCCCTCAATAGTGCACAATTTATTAAACTCCTGAATTGACAATGTTTGCATAATTGGTATTCAATATACCAACATATAGGTTACAGATAACAATCTTCAAAGCTTTTTTCAGGTGCTTTATTTCTACTGACAATGTGATTTTACCACTGACATGTGAGAAAGTGAAATTTATAGCTGAACTCTGTGTTTCTGACACACATGAAACAGTAAAATATAATAGCTTTGTCAGATAACTGGTTCTTCATCATTGCTAATCATGGCTGGAAAAACTTGTTGACGCACTGACTAGAAAGTTATATGGAAAAAAGCACGTGGGTAAAGGAATCAGAGTCATTTTAGTGAGCTCCAAAACCTTTTTCAAATGTTGACTATAGAAGTGCATGTAACTTCAGTGCAGAGCCACAAATTCCTTGGAAGATTGCTTTTAATTTCTTGGAATCAAAGTAGTTCAGCCATTTCACACTGAATTCAATATGGAATTTTTAAAAAAGAGTTCTTCTGAACCTGAAATATACCTGCATATAGACCCATATATACACTTGTGTGTGGCTATATATATATATATATCTGTTGTAATCCCTTCAAATCCTTCAATTGGAGCACAGAAAGCTTAGATATAGACAAAATAATATGATGAACAGATTTTTGGTGCTGTAGAGGCACATTCTGCTTTTCTCTTCAGATGTATTCCTCCACAATATCAGTAACACTTGCATTTGAAAGCTGGTTTTGTTTGCCATCTGCAGTTCTCTGCTTTGCTAGCTCAGCTGATTTTAAGCACCAGGAAACTAAGAAGGTGCTATAAACCTCATGACGCTTCCCTCAATAACTTTTCTCATCAGCACATTCTTTAGCTGTTTTTATTGCATTGCTCTCAAACTGAAGTGGTACTGTAGGTCAGCTGTGCTACACAGAAGGAATTGCTTTCACTGGATTATGTACAGAAGACTGAAATAAGGAAAATTTTAAAGAGGAGATGTACAGAGCTCCTTAAGACAAGTCATAGTTAGATATTCAGGGAGATTCCACCAAAATATTAGGAAATCCTTTGTTGTTTTCTTTTTTGAGACTATATTCAGGTGGCAGACTACTGGAAGTTCTAGCAATTTTTTTTTTTTACTATTATTCTTACTGAAGTGGATCTCAGAATTGCACTTCTGTATCACCCATACAAACAGCCATAACCTCTACCTTATTAGGAGTCCAAGTTCTAAAAATTATAAGGGTCTTTAGTTCTGCTCCCAGGACTAGTTGCTTACTGCAGAGGGACTAGCATTCTTAGTTTATCCAATTTTTATTTGCATTAACATGTCAGATGTTCTGCTTCCACAACAGAAAATTCTGAAGCTTGTTTCCTTGTTGTGTTAACATCCAGGCCCACTTCCCATATTGCCAGCCTGAATAGAAAAGTAGAAATAAAACTCTAAAATACTCATATGCTTCACTAAACAGGAATGGACTTAAATGTCTGCGTAAATACTCTGATGACTTAAAACCATAAAATATTCTCTGATTTTATCAACTGTTTCTAGTGCTAGCAAACAAAATTAATTTTTCATAGAGCTCAGAAAATATTTTCCATCACTAAATTTAGCCATTATGCCTCTTAACTACCTCTGTTCAAAATAAAGCCGCAACATTGACTCCGGACTTGCTATTAGCTGTGTGTGGTCAGTCTGCTCTACCACATAGGTCCTCTTAGCTACAGTCCTTTCTTGCTCCCTACTTCCTGCTTTGCAGTAAGCAACTGGACTCTGAATCTCTTGTATGATTTCTATTTTCTCATGCTTTCCAGAAGGAGAAGTGTTCTGGCAGGGTTTGAGTTTTAGGATTAGGGAAGATATTATGTATTTACATTAGAAAAGGCAGAGTGGAACAGGACACTGAACAGGAAGAAGTTCCTGAGGAACATGAACTACTGACATTCTTTTGACAGTGCAAGAGTTCTAGGTCTGTTTGAAACACAAGAAAGCTCTGAGAGATGAGCTTTATCACATTTGCAAGGCACTGTCCATAGCAAAAGAGCAGAAGTTGTAATCAAAGAATGGTTTGGGTTAGAAGGTACATTAAAGATCATCTCATTGCAATCCCTGTGCCATGGCTGGACACAATCTCCACTAAACCAGGTTTCTCAGAGCCCCATTCAATCTGGCTTTGAACACTTCCAGGGATAGCACAGCCAAGACTTCTCTGAGTAACTTGCTCCTGTGCCTCACTGGCCCCACAGTAAAGAATTTCTTTTTAATAGCTAAACTAAACCTGCCGTCTTTCCGTTTAAAGCCATTCCCACTTGTCCTGTCACTACATGCTCTCATAAAAAGTCCATCTCCATTTTTCTTGCAGTCCCCTTTAGGGGGACTGGATCAATCTGGAATGATCCAATATTGGATCAATCACATATTTCTTCACAAAGAGTATAAAAGAAATTTGAGCTTGAACTGAAATACCATGGGGTAATCTCTGTGGCTTGGTGGATCCCAGGTAGCCAGTGTGTCTGTGAAGGTGTATTCCAGTCTTCTCTATCTGTTGGAGTTTCCTAAGTGCTGTAGGCATCATGCTCAGGTTTATCACACAGCTATAGTCTAGCCAAGAGGTGATAGTGGCTATCAGTAGTAATATGGGGGGCCAGAATGCAGCATAGTCTCTGGGCCAGCTGGAGATGGTGTGAAACATTACTCACAAATGGTGAGATGTGAGATCTTAGCAAAGGGCTCAAGAGAACGTAGCCTTTGATCAGATCCACTAGCTTGGGTCACCAGTTAGTCCAACTAATAAGAAAAATTTTACTGTCTTCTTCCAGAGATTTCCAGGTCCAGCCCCAGTGAGCAGTGTGGAAAACATTCACATAATTGTTTAAAATAACCCACTTAATGTTAGAGCCCACTGGCATGAAAATTCAAATTCAGAAGTTTCCAAAAGTGCAATTATAATTGTACTTAGTTAACTTGCTTGTGGTTTTGATTCACATCCTGGTTTTGATGCCTTGGTTTTTAAAGAAAATTAATATGTCTGCTCTGGGGACCAGCTCTGGGGAGGCCCTGATGATGTCTTCTCTGTGACTCTTCTTTAGCTAGTGGAGGATTTCAGGCCCCTTCTATTCTACCTGGTTCTGCTCTCAAGCCATGTTTTCCAGCACATCAAATATTTACATGGCACTCTGAGTTTATTTAGACTTGCCAGTAGCTTTCATGCACTGAGGGAACCACTGTGGCTGAAATTTTCAATTTTTGAAATGTTTCAAGCACATTTCTTCTGCTTTTCAAGATTCTGTTGTAATCTCTTGGCCTGTGATGTTTCACACCATGTTTCCATCACTTCAGGAATGTAAGGGGAGAAAAAGGCTTTGAAAAAACCAGAGATATGTGGGAGTTTTTTTCCAAAGGACACATTTTAATGAGATTATTTGAAATGCATAATTCACAAATCAGCATGCCAGTATACAGCAATGTGCATCTCCACAGCTGTTACAGTTTGCTTTATTTTGGCTACTTCTTTGATATGTTCAATATTAATAATGAGCCTGATGAAATACTAGGAAAAACAGCACACATAATCCACATAACTCTATTTGGAGACACACAGAATTTATTACAGCCCACAGAGGGGTTTTTTAAAGACATGAAAATAGCAGAAGTCAATAGAATTTAAATGCTCCCACCTTGCAGTAGAAACAAAAGGTTAAAGTTTCACTCAAACCTGAATTTCCCAAGGTGCACCAGAGTTAAGAAAACATTTCTGTAATGTTTCTCCTAGCCACTGTTTTTCCTCTAAAAAATAACCATTTGTAATAATAAATGGACCAGGAACTCATCAATGCATTCAAGATGAATCTGATTTCCACAGAGCTCAAAAAAAGAATTTAAGCCAGCTGGAAAAGCAAGCTAAGAAAATATTTTTAATGGCAAATTGAGATGATCTAATGCTTCTATTGTTGTACCCTGGAATTACTGGACCTGCTTCCAACCTCTCCTTCTCTCTGAGACTGTCTCTAACATGGTTGGAGACAGAGATGTCCTACATAGTCTGTTTGCATACAATGGAGATTAACAAGAAGAAAAAGACTCTTGTATTGAAATTAGTAAGAGGCCATAGTGAAGAAATGACTACACAGGATACTTATAGTAGTGAATCTCTGCTGCACAGTGAAAGTAATTCTCCTTGCCAGAGTCTGTATTCAGACACATTTGAAAGTAGCCATAAGACACGTGTGTATTTCTGCTAAACTTTTAATGCAGTAGAGTTCAAACAAAAACCATTTGAAAGCCAAAGACCACAGTCTGTAATGTCCCTTAGCTGATGGCACTAATCATTATTTAATATTTTTCTAGTGGTTAGAGCCTTCTGTCATGCATAGATGTTACTAATTTTCTAAATTATGTTTAGACATGTTTACAGTTCTCACACCAATGACAGACAGTGAAGCCATGTTCTCCTTTTTCTTACTAAACAGTCAAAACAATAAACTCACAACTTTCCTGGTTTTCAGGGTTGCAGCATTTTTCACTAATATAGAGCTATTGCATTGAAGTGTAACTCAGATGAGCCTTTGCTTCCAACTATAGAATCACACAATGGTTTGGGTTGGAAAGGACCTTAAAGACAACCTAGTTCTGACCTCCCTGCCATGGACAGGGACACTTCACCAGACCAAGTTACTCAGGGTTCCCTGCAGCCTGCCCTTGAACAACTGGTGAACACTTAGTCACTGGTGATTTGAATCACTGAAAACAGCTAGGGGTTTTTTAACTCACTATAGAAAGACTCTAGGGAACTGTATTTATAACCTTGGCATGAAACATACTTGATAGTCCAGCCCTATGTGTACCTGTTCACATTCTTTATTTTAGATATCTCCTCCATTTTGCAATATTTGCAAGTATTTGACTGTGTTGTGACGGTTTCATTTTACTGGAAGCAGTATTTTCTTTATTTTTATTTAACTCAACACCACTGGAAAGGAAAAAAAGTCTCCAAAGAGAACTTATTATGTGACAGCGTGAAATTTTGAAATTCCAGCTGGAAATGGTAAGTTATTTCCATAGTTACACCATCTATAGCAATGCAAATTTGAACTCTCAGGATCTGTAGTTTCAACCATTCTTCCTTCTTCCTTTTCCCACGTCAGGTCTGATCCTTCTGATCTTCAGTCACAAGGTCTGTTCATGTTAACAAAAACAAAAAAAACCTTAGCATACCTTGGCTAAAACAGCAGCTAAGTCAACATCTCAGGGCTTTTACAATTGAAAGTAGCAGGCTGGTTTCAGTTCTAAGTGCCTGAACTCTTGTTGCCAATAAAATGAAAAAGCTAGGTTACCTGCCTCAGCTGCTATTGTAAACCTAGCTGGCCACATACACTCTTTGCTAGGATGTAACTGCTATAAAAACAAATGCAGGTCCAAAAGAATTATTGTTGAGATAGATATGTTTTAAGTTCTACAGCCTTTACAAAAATCAGTAGTAATATTGCAATCACACAAATGATCTTTCATATTCCTCTGATTTAAGGGTACTCCCAGCCAATATTTTTAACTAAGGCTTTTATTGAAAAAATAATAATAGGGTGTGCAAGACCCATATTCCAAACCCCTGTTATCAGATCCCTATATATTGCCACTGCTATTGTGTCTGAGTTCAGAACAATACCTTGTAAGCTTGTATTCAGCAGCACTTTTTGCACAGTCAGAGAAAACACAGAATTTCTAACCTTTCCTCTTTAACACCCCCAGAGGTGTAAGACATCTGTATGCACTGATAAGCTGCTGCAGTCTTTGAAAAAAAAATTCAGGTATCCTCTTGAGGCCCATGCCTTTTAATTTAAAACCTTATTTTCCATATATAAAAGTACCTAAATACTCCAAGAACCCCTTCCTCACTGTGCTTAGATCAAAATTTTGGATGTTGACAAACAATTAAATTTCAGAATTTAATACTATGAATAAACAAATGTCCCAAGGCAAATGAAAATACATGTACATTCTGGAAAATGGCCCCAGTCCAAGGTTCATAGCATGTCCTGGACAATGGCAGGGAAGAAAGCTGGAATAAAGGGGTTAAGGTAGTCAACTTAGACACAGAGAAGGCAATGAAGGAGCCTGTGCACAGGAATGCAGAGGATCTTTATCTTTCAGCGAAGTGTAGCAAAGAAGCTGCAAACTGGGAGCTATTAGGACAATAAGACACCAATGTAGGTCAGAAAAGAGTGAAAATTTCTAAAATGGCTTAAAATTATTGGTTTACTATGGTCATATCCTTGTATAATCAGGATTAGTTGTTTGGACTATTCTTGTCCTTGGGACAAATACTTTAATTTAAAGTTTCTGTTCAGGTTTGAGAGAGTGATCTTTTCCCTCTTTTTCAAAAAAGAAAGCTTTTGTGCTTTTTCTTAATGATTTTCCTATTACAAACAATTACCTTCATCTATGAAGACCACTTCTTTGCAAGCTATCCTTCCAAGAAAAAAAAATCACAGTTGTATAAGACAAATCATGGGAAAACTAGACTGCAGTTTAAATTATGACAGATCATGTAATTTTTAAATAGACCATTAATGTGAAAAAGGTTTATTTAAAAAATAACCCAAAACAAACAACAATGCAAGTATTTAAGTGGCTTGAAACAATTTCTTTCAACATTTTTGGCAAACACATAAGGAAGGAACAGATGTGAGAAAATGCTATTCCAAGGCACTGGCATGGACTCATGGACCATAACACTGCAGAAACTGCACATCTTTCATATTTAGACTTGCAGCACAGAGTGTTGTGTGAAAGGCACCACCTTTCAACCAGTTTTCTTTCCACAGTGAGTCGGGTTTTCACAAAATTTTTTTTCAACAGTTATTTCACCTAGGAAGAATTTCTTTTCCCTGCTAGTATATTTATTAATAGACAACTGAAATACATACTGGCAGTCAAGATGCTGCTCTGAGTTCACTGATGTTGATATTAAGGCACACATAAAGACAAATCCTTAGAAAGTTCATAAAATGAAAAAAAATAGTGCAGCAGAATGCATGGCTGACAGACAACGCTATAGGTACAGACCAGAACTGGGGCAATAAATCACAAGTGAAAGAACAATGAAAGAACATTGTATTTCAACTATTTTGAAACACATTTCAAAATGTGTTTTATGTTTTTCACACACACAACAATCTACATTTTTAGTAATTAAATATTACACTACAGTTACTGATTTGTCAAAACAATTGTGCTATTTTTACACAGTTGTCTAAATCATATTAAAATTTTGAAGAAAACTTGATAGTCACATAATTTATCTGTATTTTACCATTTCTAACTGCTGTAGATGAGTAGCAGTTAATTGACCAATACTCCTATGCAATTGACCATGGAAGCACAAATTGATGAAAGAAACATAGACCAAGCAATTTTTTTGCTAAGGCTATACTAAGCTTAGAAATTTATCAAGTAGGGAGATCATGGAGCAGATCATAATAAGTGCCATCATCCAGCATGTGCAGGACAACCAGGGCATCAGGCCCAGCCAGCCTGGTTTTAGGAAAGACAGGTCCTGCATGATCAATCTGCTCTTCTTCCATGACCAGGTGACCTGCCCAGCAGATGAGGGAAAAACTGTGGATGTAGTCTACCTGGACTTCAGTAAAGCCATTGAGAACATTTCCCATAGGATTCTCCTGTAGAAAATGCATGCCCGTGCCAGTTTTATTCTCAATAGCCTAGTTTTCTAGTGTCAGAAAGTCTTGAAGTTAAAAGATAAAGCCCAGAAAAATAGGAATGGTGGGAAAAGCTGAAGGGGTGGGACATGGCAATACATGCACCTTAATTATTTTTCCTGTTGACATGGGATTTATCTCACCTATTGTAGGCATCTACAGTAGCAACAGTGATCCCAGGTTACAAAATCCAGAGTTGCAGGCCCTTTTAAATGCAAATCATTCCACCCTCAACTGGACATGTAAAATTCTCCATCTTTGTTCATCTTGACCGACCATAAAAAAGCAAATGCAATAGGCTACTACATGTGAAATTCCATTTCAGCTGTTCCTCATACTTCCTTTGAGATGTCTTGTCAAATCTAAGCATGGAGTTGACACTAGCAAGCACTTCTCATTAGCACTAGTCTCTTGCATACCACTAAATGTCATAAACTTAAAACTGGACTTATTATGCCTGTACAGTCATTGGAAAAAATAATGTTAACAATGGCAATAGTTCATGACATAAAAAATTCAGAATTGTTTTTATTTCTAGATAAAAAGATTAATTTATACTGTTCCCTCCCAAGGAGCAATTTGCTTTCAATGAGATTATACTTCATGACTAAAAACTTATCATTTTTAATACTTCTGTGTTGCTGTAATTGAGAAATCTCTTACTTCAAGCAACTCAGATGCATATCAAAAAAGAATTTGTGACAGACGAGATCTCCTGAATGTAGGTTTCAGGCAAAAGTGAGTATTAATCATGGGAATGATAAATTGTTTGTTTTTCTTGTAATTTAATTATTTCTTTTGGGCAGGGAAATCTAAGACATTGTTCTGGGGATGAGTTGTTCCAGATCAAGCTTCAAAGACAGTTTTGGAAATAATATTGAAAAATTAAGCTAAGTTGATATTTTACAGGCAAAGTAGACAGACAGCCTAACTGTTTGCATGTGTGCTCTAGGTAATCATTGGTAAGAGATGTTATTTTATCACTGTAATCTTATTTTATTTAGAATTTATTATAACAAAATCATGACAAGAATTAGGCCTGAGTCATGAATTCAAGTAAATGTATTCACTGAAAGACATTCAGCTTGCTTTCATTTTCCACTATGTTGCTCATCTGTGTAACAGCACTCATGTTTTTATTCTGCTTTGTAAATAAATAAATACCACATTAGTATAAAGGTGATGAGGTAATTTAACAGCCTAATCTGTTTGTATTTAGGGGAGCAAGCAATAGCTCTGTCACTGTCTTTTTCAAAATGTGAGAAGTAAAATCCTTGCATTGAGGTCAGTGAGAGTTGGGCCAGGATCTTATCTCCTTGCTTAAATAACTTATTAATTAATTTCCTGTCCTATGAGCAGGCTGATTAATATAGATGGTTTCAATACTAGTTAAAGGGCAGGACAAGTGACTGCAGCATGGAAAGCCCAAGATATCTATGACAAGAAAATAAGTTAGTAACTGTTGCATAGTTCTCTTGCGTCTTGCTCAGCATTTCTCAGGCCTGATATCTGCAATCTCACTTTCCTGCTATTTTTACTTCATAAACCAGGTCAAAAGGTATCCAAAGTGGGACAGAGGCCTATGAAGCCCATGATGTTTTTTGAAAATCACTTTTTCTTTTTACTGCACTAATCTTTCTGCCAGTTCTTGTATATAAAGGGCAAACCAGACTATGAAGGTGCAGAGGAGCCAAATGGTTTTGCATTTGAGGTTGTAGACAAACCTTAAAATTTTATGCATTTAATTAGCTAGAAAAATAAGAATTAAAATTATATAGAATTAATATTGTCATAATCTAGGCTAGGTATATCTTTTTTGTCCCAGGATATCTTCAGGACTCTGAACTTTTTCAGTAGTCTCATGAATTTACTGCATGGGTCTTTGGGTCATCTCCCGCTGCCATGCTTGGTTGTGAGGTGGCACCAATACACAAGCTGAATTGAAAAAAAAGGATTGAAAAGAAAAGAATGTTCCTAATGTCCAGCACACAAAGGGTTTGGACAAGATATTTTCAAATGTTCCTTCTAATCCAAATTGTTCTATAACTGATTCTATTTTCTAATCACTATGATCCAAGAGCCCAAGAAAACAAGCTAGAATTACTCCAAATTAAATGTCTCTGAAGTGTGAATAGAGTCAGCAGCGGGGCTTCAGTATCCCTGACTTCCTTCTACAAATCAACTCATATTCGTTGCTCAGTTAGTGTGGCTTGTTAGGCATGGCAGGACTAGACTCAGGTGTAGCACAGAAGCACATTCATAAAAGTCTGTGGGAACAGCAGCTGAGACAAACATTCGTGCCAGGTGTCGCTGTTCATTGGCAGATTGCACAGGAACTTACTGCACATTGTTCAGGTTACTTTCAATTCTCTGAGTTATTTTTCCATACACGAGGATCACTACATGTCAAACATATACAGCCAGGAATACTTTAAGGGTTTTTACTTATGGAGGCAGATCAAACTTTTTTTTTTTTTAATTTAATCAAATAGAACTTTCCTCTGTTGCTAACCTAGGGTCATGAGATGTCATTTCATCATTCTTCAGAGTTTATTAATATTCTTTCATGTTTTCATAATGTCATCTGACTTGGTTGCAGCTTCCTGGATAACTTCCTGTATGACTGAATGAGAAACAAACCCTGCACACTTGCAAGACTCAGTTCTGCCAAGTGAAATCCAAGATCAGCATTTTTGAAAACTCTCCTACAGAAGCAAATGAACCAAACTCGAACTCTAAAGTAGAAATGAAAGTGTACTTATGTAAATTCATAAATAAACAAGAGGAAATCAGGCAGCAGAAGTGAGTGATCCTTCTTTCCTTGGGATGTTGGTTGTTTTTTTCTACTTCTGCTTTTCATTCTGGCATAATACTGCCCTTGTCCAGACTGCTCAGGTCACTTGGGTGTGAAACATCAGACTGAAATGCGGAGGGAGAATGAAGACCTAAACCACAATTAGTAGTTTGAGAGGCATCTTTATGTTATCCTGCAACCAGTTAATATTCATGTCCTTTATCTCCAGCTTTTGTTTCTTCTGTTGAGAAACTGAATTCTGAGAGGCAAAGCTCAGGTTTTGGACCACCAGCAAAGTGCTTGAGACAATCTTCCACTATCTTGTTTTCTGATTTGCTTTTGTAGAAGCCCTTTAATTGTTCTGATGGAAAGACTATCATTGGTAACCAATCTGACAAATTACTAGCTGTGCAGCCTCTTCAAAAATCATGTTGTATTTATGGATATTCCATTATTTCTGCTGAAATCAGGCATTGTGTGTTCTTCTTTCCAAATATTGACCAGGCTCTGAGTGTACTCCAGCCAGCT
Source organism: Ploceus nigricollis (assembly GCA_013399945.1). Taxonomy (NCBI): domain Eukaryota; kingdom Metazoa; phylum Chordata; class Aves; order Passeriformes; family Ploceidae; genus Ploceus; species Ploceus nigricollis. The sequence continues at coordinate 456,291 of VXBC01004941.1, read as the reverse complement.
GGCTGCATATTAAATCACGTGGTTGGAGTGGTAGTTTGAAGCAATCTACAAGGAAAATGTGGGGAGCTAAATGCTGGCTAGGAAACTAAACAGCACTGCTATAATCTGGCCTATGCCCTGAAGCAGTTTGGCTCACACAGAGGAGACAGTATGTGAGAGGAACCCGATACCACCAGCAGTCACAGATACAGGACTGACTTCAACTAGTCATGCATTTTCCTAAAATCCAGATGAGCATCAGTGCACCACATGTCATCTTGCAGGTCACACTTGTCCCAGACAAGAGCTGTTTACCAAGAATGAGTAAAAAGTTAACACAGCAGGGGAGCATGCACATGAATCCTCAGGGCACGCAGCATTATTGGTAACCTCTTCATGGAAAATCTGGCTTAGAGATGTTATGAAAACAAAATAAATATTAGCAGCAATTAGGGGACTTAGAGAGAGAATTATTCACACCAACAAAACTATCTCTCAGGGCTTGTATAAGACAGCCATAAACCCTGCTCACTGCAGCCAAATCAACAGAATCACAACTGAAACTGGGAGCACAACAGGCAAGGGATAAAGCTGGAAAAACCAGGCACAGCAGGAGGCAGAGAGCACAGACCAGAAGGTTCCACGTGGCATCACGGACTGAGGTGTGACATCTTTGTCATCCAACAGTAGGTCTCATGCCCTTGTAATTGTTTGTCCCATGCAGCCACCCTTGCAAGCCCCACAGTGGCCGTTAGCAAGTTATGGTGGTGAGTTCAAATGCTTTCTGTCAGGGAATGGACTGGATCTCACACAAGGGCTTTATTTACTGTGGTAAATCCTGGGTGACACATTAAGTAAGCTTTGCTTACTAGTTACCACTGTCTGAAAGTGGCATTACTTGCCACAAGTGGGTACAATAGTAACAAAATGAATGAGGCTTTTGGAAATTTTGAAAGTGAAGAATTAGCAGAAGAAATGTAAGTTGTGTAAAAGATTCAGAAAAATTATGTAAGGTGTGCAATAGCCTTTGGTGTATGGTATAAAGTAACTTTTACATACTAGTATATTCAGTTTAGGATACAACATTTTTCATGGCCTTTCTATACTGATCTACCCTACATATTCATCTTGAAAAATATGTTTGATGTCAGAAACCAGCCCAGACCATCAAGCAACTGGGGGCTTCTCAGATCTACGTAGAATTGCAGCTGAAGATTCAAAGCTGTAGCACAGTTCAGCTTTGTTATATCATATATTGAGAGATGTGATATTTGCCTACTATTTTTACTGAAAGCCATTTAGAAATTTTTGTTTAGTCGTGTAATGAAAAGATGCAAATATTTTCCTTTTCAGTCTGTTAACCACAATAAGTTTGGAAATTGAGACTACTTAGTGCCTATGCTCTGCAAACACACCATTCTGGATCAAACTCAGCACTTGTTATTTTAGGATTGATGGCAGTCATTCCCAAAGCCCCCTCCAGGGCTGCATCTTGTACTAACTTGGGAAGGAGACAATTCCTGCTGTGAAGGACTTAGCAAATGAATACAAATAAATGAGGTTAAAAGTCCAATCAGCCTTCTTAGTTACATGTGTCACAAATTTTGTTTCTTTTCTTTGTTTTGCCTTGATTGTTTGGAAGAAAAAAGAGACTGATTAATCAAAGAAGCTACACATACACCAGTAAAGCAGAAAAGAAGAAGGAAGAAGAAAAGCCTCCTACTCGCCTAGCCAAGACAGTTCCTGAACTGTCTTGACATGCCAGAACCATGCCTGAAAGAGTTATCTGAGAGAAGGCAAATATTAAATCACACAACTTTTTCCATACTCCGAAGACATTCAAAGTATCTGATGTCAAACCATGAATTTCAAAACCCTGATATATGTCAGCTGTGCAATATGAAAGATAACAAACTTGGAATTTCAAATTAAGAATGTTCTTCAGTGATGACACATTAAAAATACTCCTGCTGAGCTGGTGCTTGAGATGCCATAAATACTCTACTGACTCAGAAGTGACATAACCTTTTCTATAACAACAGATCTACATTTTAAGGTTCATTAATTGCCTGACCATTTATATAATCCTGTAGTTTCAGGGGTTTTATCTCTCTCTCTAGACTATTATCTTGGGAAATCAACAGTAAAACTAATTAAGTATGCTTAATTACTTCTTCTGTTCAGTCTTTTTAACATTACTTTTGTTTCATTATTGACTTTCCAAAATGTCTTACACTTACATAGACTGTTACAAAGCTTTTAAAATTAAAAGTAGCAAGCTAGACAGTCTTCTAAGGAAGCAGATTCACCATATCTAAACTTTTTCTAGTTTTCTTGGATGCCTTCTTCATTTGGTATGGTTATTATTACTCTCCTTGGTATCAACTTGCCAATAACATTTTGTACCAGTGGAACCTCTGACATGGAAAGAAGGTGTTTACCCTGCCCTTAATGTATCCTATTTTTTTGCTTTCAGAACATGGAGTAAAAGCTGGCATCCTATTTTAATGCAAACTATCAGGCTCATGAGACAAAGCTCTAATGAAAAGAGAATTTTGGAAAAGGCCCATCAGTACTTATAGGTTAAGGAGTAGTATTTTACTTATAGGTTAAGGAGTAGTATTTTAAGTGCCAGTACAGTATATGTTCATTTTTTCCAGTGATGGGTTCCTGTGTCTAAATGGCGAATCATCAGCTATCAATCATGATATTTACTGGAAAATATATTCTGTTTCCACTAGACTTTAACTGAATTCAGATATGCTGCAACTTGTATTGCAAGCAGTGCTACTGATTTTCCCATCCCCTACTACTGAATGTGGGGTTTAATATCTATACCGATAGAAAAAAAAACCATTAAATAAACACATATCCAGTAAGCAAGAAAATAATAGACTTACCTGAGCCATGGTCTAACAACATAGATCAATATTTGGGTTATGGAGAAAAACTGAAGTACAGTTTTCTCTTGTTGACTTGAGACTCTCAAGGGCCTCAGATTTCTTAATGTGTAGCCCTACAGTTATCAGTCAGCACAGAAGTGATAAAACCTTTCAGTTTTGTTAATCTCATTATTACAGAGAGATCAAGGAAACACCTTCATCAACTCATTTTTCTCCCATACCATAGAACATAGAATAGAACACAGCTACCACTGAAAAAATGCTTCATGTTCCCAAAGCCCTTGAGAACAAAAAAACAAAATAGAAATATGCAGGTAATACTTGGATCTATTCTGTGGATCTTGTCTATGAACAGAGCAAATAGAGAAAGACCCTAAAAACCCCAAAGAAGCATGTTGAACTCATTTGTTTTTGTTTCACCCATGTCACCCTTCCATCACTGAGGACATTGTAGGTATTTTACAGTAACTATGCAGCGCTGGTGGTTCTGTAAGTGGTAAGTATGACCAGCAACCCCATTTGGGAAAGCCCCCCAAAACATAAACAGAATCTAAAAGAGTAATGAACTTTCATGTAAATAACTCTCAAGAAATGTCATATAAAACAGATGTGCCATCTGTGTGACAGAACATACTCTTCATTAGAAAGCAGACATAACTAAATATATCATCTTTAATGACATCAGTAAAAGCTCTGTTCATCACGCCCAATGGGGCGTGCCTAGTCACTTCTTTTACGGCATCGAAGCATAGTTCTCTGTCTCAAAAGAAGCCCATGTTAGTGAAGTCAATCTATTCATCTATCCCTGTTTCTTTTGAGAGAATATTGGAAAAAGAAGGCTAAGAGAAGTACCAAACAGTAACAAAAAAAATGAAGATCTATTTGTTGTCTTGGAGTAAACTAGGTTAGAATGTATCTGAAAAGCATTATTTAGTTATTTTAACTTCAAAAGTGGTTTGATTGATTTCATAAAGCCTTTCATGTCCCTCAACTATTATGTAAACAGTAAGTGCATTACTGGACTGGAACACCATTTGGTTTCAACTGTTCAGTATGCAGAAATTGGAGAAAATCCAGAGATACTGTGTTTCAAGAACATTTAGCACCAAAAGTGCTTGGATTTTCTTGTATCATCCCTGTAAAGTTTAAATATCACCTCATTGAGTTTAAGGGATTGTGTGATTAAGACATTACATTTTAAGCACACTGGCAGCAGTTTCCAACTAAGGAGAGGGATTATCAAAGTGAATAAAGAGCAAAGTATGTAGCCTGATGACACTTCTATTGATTCTTTTCTGTCACTAGGAAAAATCGAAGCATTTGCACATGCTTGTCCAATTAAAGCCAGTCACAGAAGCGTAGCATGGCCTCAAATCATACTCTATTTAGTCTGTGACTATAACTTCTTGAGTTTTTAAGTCTAGAGGCATGGGTTAGCTGGGGTTTTGTTTTTTCCAGCTCTCATGATGGGACTTCCAATGCAGCCTGAGGCAGTTAGGCACTCAAGTGACAATGAATGTCCATGAGATTGAAAACTCCTTTCAGAATCCTACCACAACTTTCTTTTCCATCTTCCCATTTGTTTTTATTACTCTGTAATTTTTCTTGCAATTAGCCAGGCCACAGATGCATCCAATCCCTCTCAAATATTACCAAACAATATAAAAAGCAATACAAATCTAATGGCTTTGATGCCTGTTAGAAACTTTCCCATCTGTGCATCATTTTTAAGCACAGTATCTATGGATTTACCGTGCCAAGAAGGGTGGCTCAGGAAGTTTTTGCAATATAGTACCTACAGAACTGGAAAGTCACAGCAGGATTTGCAATATTATCAAAAAGAAAAAGACTAAACTTTGAAGGTTTGATCTGGTTCTAACGTTATGTCTATGAGACTTTTCATACACGTTCTCACAGACAAGAAGATAGAACATGCGGCAGCTTTACTGGTTTTGTAATACTCTCACCTGCAAACCAGTTCCCCACAATAAACAATTCTGGGATACAAGGAATAATGCTGCAGTCCAAAAGATGATAATGCCAGGGTGTATAATGATCTACTCCATAGCTGGCATTTCTGTAAAGGCATTACAACACAAAGTATTCAGGTTTCTTCAGTTCCTGCAATACACACAGCCTTTTTCCAAACAATTTCTGCATAAACCTAATTTTGTGTGTTATACCCATAAACTAAAATAAATAAAAAACCAAAACACAACAATATTTTTTAATTTCCCCTTATAAGGAAATACAGGCCAATATAGGAAAAGTATAGGAACCATGCAAGCATTAAGCTGCCACTCTTCTTATAGATCCTCTTTACCAGATTGCTTAGAGACACTCTTGTATAAGCTGTATTTTGTTCCACAGTCTCAAATCCTGCATCTAAAACTGAAGCGTAGAACCAGTATGAGAATACTCCTGTGATCTCTTGCACGTCTTTTATTAGGATCATATTTTTCACTACCACCAGAAGAATAAGACACAGAGCCAAGTTCTATTCTCAGTTACTGGTGTAAATCCAAAGTATCCTCATCAAAACCGGTGAACTTATTCCAGATTTACACTCCTGGGCCTAGAGCAGAGTTCAAGCTGTCTTGTTTTAATATTCTTCAGTTCAGAAGAATGTCTGGCTTTCCAGAACTCAGAAACTGTCAGTCTCTGTACTGCCAGCTTAACAATAAAAAATCAGATTCTTTTGTGCTTTTTTCCTGAATACAGATAGAGTGAAATTGCATTGACTTCAGCTCCCACACTCCTGTTGCCAGAAAATAGGAACATGTTAACAACTATGTTTCTGTCCAAATGCATCCATTACTATTATTTTATCAACTCCCCAAGCAATACAAGAAGTTCTTTTTGTACTCCAAGCTTGACTCTCGGAGAAGTTTCAAACTAGTTCCTCTAACTCCTTCTCCTGTATTGTACCAAAATACTGAGTTTGGTAAGTCTTAAATCCTGTAGCATTATGACCGTGCTTCCTGGTTTCATGTGTGCAGCCATAGGTAGCCCCGAAAGTCTGTGGCTTTTGCCAGGAGGAATTTCTTTTCCTCCTCTTGATCAGAATATCCAGGCAAATTTCTTCACTTCGGAAGAGACCTTAGAAATAAATCTTAGGAAGAATGATCATTAAGTACTTCCTACCAGACAAGTGAATCAGGGAATGGAGAGAAGCTAGAATTTCCCTTTGCTCTATTTTCTTGTACCAAAATACATGTATAGTTCTCATAAATGAGAACTGGAAAAGCTTGCAGAGATTTAGAAAATCATCTCAGGCATTCAGCCACAAAAAGAATCTCTGTGTGGGACGTGACAGTACAGGCTAGCCTAGAACAAAACTACCTCATTGCTAACACAGGTCAAAAAGTTACTGGAATATAACAGTGAATCACAAATCTGTAATATTCAGCAAAATGATCAGACCAGACAGCAAAGATGCTCTGGCCTGCTGGCTAGAAAAGCATGTGGGATCAGCACAGGAGCTGGATCAATCACAGAGAGGATTGCTTATGATCATAAGGGAAACAGCAAGACAAAGTACTAGTCTGTGCAAACCAATGGAAACGCAGGGCAGAGAATCAGAGTTTGCAGAGAGGATTTCATTTCAGATGAAAACAAGAAGTCCTGGGCATTTAAAATGGGATTGTCTACTGTGGGAAAGACCAGGGGACTAATAACACCGCAAACCACTTACCAGCAAATTCTACATCACCACAGTCCTTGAATGTTCTTCCTCTATCCATAGTATCTAGGTGTGGGCTATGACTGAGGGCTGTAGCCAGAAGTTTTGGGTTTTTCAAAAACAGATTTTTATATTATCTGAACAGCTGGAAGAAATCCTCCATTCTATAGGGGAGCTGTAGAATATGATGCCCTGTCAAGGTCATTGAAGAATATTAAGAGCAAATGGATAACTACTGTGCCACTGACAATGCTAAACTAGCAAGAGGGCTAGGGGTAGTGGCATAGGAGTGCTATTTGGAACCCATCTCCCGAGGAAGTATAAAGGCATTCTTCATAGAGGAAGAAAACACGTGTTTTAGCTGGAAAATGCTACCATTTTCTAGAAGGCAGCCTCAAGTTTAAGCAAGATCTTTGTGGTGGAAAAAGAAGTCAGTGGGGCAGAGGCTGTTATTTCAGGCCAGGTAGCAGGAACAGCAAACCACACGTGTCAAGAACTGCTGTAGAAGTGAATGAGGTGAGGAGAAGGGGGGAACCAGAACTGCATGCCTTTCTGATGGCATGCACATCATTCTCTGGAAAATTCAAATGAGGGAGCAACACCAGTCCAAGTAACTAGCAACTGCATCTCATATTCCAAAATAGCTCGGTAAATTAAGGGCAATTTTTTTTGTTATTCTAGAAGGAAAATTATATTCTTAGGTTTAAGGCAGGATTGCACAGCAGCCAGCTTGCAGGCTGGGTCTGGCCCATAAGGCAGTCTCTGCTGCCCACCAGGGATGAGGCAGTGTACACCTTTTGACTATGAAGTTCCCCGCTAATGCCAGTCAGACTATTTACATCTCCTGACTGCTGGCTGGCCTAGGAGAAACTTCTGCCACATACTAGCCCTGCCAGAGGACTCCTATCTCCTGGTTGGCTGCTTTCCTCTGCTTCTTCTCTCTTCTTATCCATCCTGGGCAGCACATCACACACTGTCTCACAGCCTGAGCTAACCCTGAGAAAGGGGAGAGAGAAGGCAATAGAGTGAATGAAGCTGGAAGGGCAGCAGGAGGTGTTTGGATGTGTGTTAGGAAGGTGGTAGCAGTGTCTGAGGTCATTTAAGCTGTACACTTCTGCAATAAAAATTCATTCAAGAGGAAAAGGTGCATCATCCTGTATCATAAGGATTCTTTCACCTCTGTACCATAGCCAGGTTGGTGTGAGGGAGAAACAGGTGTTACAGGGTAGTCAGACAACACCACCAGTACAGGAGATCTTCAGAGCTGCACACAGGCTGCCGGGACACTGGGTGCCACCAAACAAGGGCAAGCAAAAGATGATGTTTTAATCAGTTCTTTTTCAGACTTATGAAAGACTTGAATAATTCCAAAAGAGAGAGGCCAAATATCTAAATGTATCAATGCTGCTTGGTTCCAGGCTAGACAAAGGTAAACAGGATAATGCAAAAACCTGAAACGTAGATCAATATTTGCTTTTCCTTTTTAGAAGAGGAAACTGATATTTACATTTCCACCTCAGCAGCAGGGGAAGCTGAGCCAGTCCTTGCAGGAGCAGCAAATGTGTTCAGTGACAAGTTCAGATTATATCTGAAGGGACTTACAAACAATTCAGAAGATCCAGCTGCCTGGTTGGCAAAACACTCTTGGATTTGTCTGTTGGTTGGCAGATGGGTTTTTTCTTCATTTTATTTTTTGCGTATTTGCAGAGATGCATTTTTTAACAAATAAGAGAGGGATAGCATGACAGTGTCAGCTGAGGGTAAAAGGCAGGTCCCCTCTAGTGCAGAGATTCCCAAAAGAAATATGTAGTCCTCATGTCAGAACTTAAGTGAGTGGTCAGAGGCTGGCACTGACTCACCTGATGGATCCTGGAGGCTTCAGTGTGCGTCCCAAGCTTCAACTCATTTTATGCTTTTACACTAAGCCCAAAAAACTTCAGCAAGGTCTCCTCCATGGGTATTTCCATGATTGGGCAATAGTCCAGCACAGTTTTCCCAGCACCTGGGAAAACAAAAGGACCAGGCATCTGGCTTCAAATACAGCCTCATGGGGTCTGGAACAGAGAAGAAAGGGACTAGGGAAGCCTTTAGGTATTGGAAAGTTGTAGGCTTCTATTATGGTCTTCCCAGTTATCACATAGCCCTCCAGAAAGAAAACTTTGGGAACCCCTAATTTAATACATTTTGTTCTTTCCAGAGGAAAATGTTCACCAACTCAGGAAGCGTCAAGGGGGGATTCCTGCCAGAGGAGATCCAAGAGGAGCCAGTGGTGGGTGGGGAGCTGCCTCTGCACCTCTGCCTGAAATAAGGACATGTTTCCAAGCTTGTGCTCACACCCCTGTGCCAGGGACTGTGCTGGCTGGGGCTAAAGCACCTAGAAGGAGAGGTCACACAGCCTGCTGCCAGCTAGCCAAATGCATTTCACATGTTTAAGTCCAGCCATCATTTAATATCTGCTGCCAGGAGCCACCTTGTCTGTGCTGACATCATCTGGTCAGGTTTTTTGCACTTTCTAACAGAAACTATGACACACTCCAGCAAGAATAGACACCGAAAGCCAAGAAACAGACAGTATAACTCAGGTCCCCAGATGGGTTTGAATAATTTATTACTTATTCAGCTTTATTTTTACAACTTTTGGAATATTTTTTGACCAAAACTTTCATGCACAGATTTCCTTTTCACAGAGCACTGAAAATTTTGAAAACTTATTCAATAATTGCAAGCTGAGAAATCAAATATTTCAGAATATATTTCCATTATAATATAATCTATGCATTCACTTGATCATGACAGACTTTCTTATGGTAAGTATCCTATCTATACATGACCCTCCATCATATTTTTATGATAATGCCTTTAATAGACAGTAAGAACTGTATCAAAAGGGTTCTTAATAGCTGAAATCAATGTCACTGATTCGCTGGTAAAGTAAAAGAAAATTAACTTCATTTCAGTAATTTGCTTTGAGAATGTTGAGTATTAAATCAAGACAGAGCTGAAAAACAGAAATGGGAATGTAACTTATTTCACCTAAAACTGTATGCAATCTTAGCAATAACTCAGAGCCAACCGAAACCTGACAAAATAAGGGCAACAAGATTATGGCTGAGCTGATGATTTTTATTTTCTGAAGAGAACAAAAAAGGCCAATTGCTGCTTAATACCACTCCACCTACTTTCTCAGAATAAATGCAGAGATTTATGTCAATTAGACACCGCAAAATACCAGTTACATGCTAGATATGACTTTTATGGGATTCTTCCATTGAAAGATTCATCATCAGAGGCAATAGACATGGGGGCTCAAGAAGAAGAAAAAGGCATATTTTCATGTTGCAGCAAAAGGGCCAAAGGTTAGAAGACTAGTTCTTCTTGTTGTGTCAAAAACCTTTTCCAAAGCCAGAGATTTCCATGGAAAGATTCATGTGGAACATGCTGGATTCTAGATTCACATCTAAATAACTTTACTGGGGTGGCAATTTTTTCTGTCGTCAGTAAAAGACAGATTAAGGGTAAAGGAGAAAAAACAAGAATAACATGGGAAATAGTCAGGAAAAAAGGCTATGGACAACCTTCAAGACATCAATGGAAAAAGAAGAGCTGGAGGTGTCTTCAGGGAAGTGACAGACAGACGGACTCTGGCCTCCACAGCAATGTCCATGGTCTCTCCCCCATCATCTTTCATGTCCCTTACATCAGGAATGGCTTCCCACTTAACTTTTTAGGTCAGCAGCAGAACCCCTCTCCTGAATATCACCAAACAAGTATGTAAAGGAGTGAAGGTGCCAGCAGCAGTACTGCTCTCCAGTGGGAGGGTAAAGGTCCTTTGAAAAGGTGAATTTGTTTCGAGAACAAGAAGTTATTGTTGCCAAAAGGCCATATTGACTTCAGTGTAGCTGAACATATTACTTGGTACAGTAAGAGTATTTTTTGTAGAAGCTTAAAGTGTATTAATTTCCTGATCCAGCTCCATAGATCTTTATTTCAAAATAATGACAGAAGTCATTAAAGGTGTAAATGAATCTAATAAAAATAATCACAATACATTGGTCTTTCTCTAAACAAGAAAACATTACTTAGTATGGTAAAAATAAAAACATCAGGAGAGAATGAACTGGTCCCACCTCCTTAAAAATCACTAACCTCAACAAAGTTGAATTTTCTTTCATGATGTTTAAAATTGTCCCTAGATCTCTAATAACTCAAAACCATAATTTCTTTTTAAAATCCAGATCTCTTTTTTTCCTTAAATCATTTATTATAATAATTTTATACATACAGGTTTATGCTGGAGAAAGACTAGAAAAATTGTCATGGATTTTCCGTTAACTATTCATTTTATAATAATGAAGTCATTATTTTTATAATTTTATAAAATGGATAATAGAAGTATCATTTCATTCTTCATATGTGATTGGCTGTGTGAGAATTTCTTTTCCCTGTGTTGTGATGTTGTGTAATAGTAATAAAAACTTTTCAAAATGGTCATAAGATCATTTTTATTGCAAATACAAGGAATTACTTTGCTAATAGCCAAGCTGATTGAATTAGAAATTTTATTGTAAATAACTATCACCAGACTAGAAAAAAGTGAAATAAGGCTCCAAATATGGCAGAAATAGATTTCTGAATTTTAATGGCAAGAGAGCTCATGTGTTTATCAGGGCTGCATGCTCAAAGACACAAAAATGAGGTCATGAGGTCAGTGTCTACGTCTTAATTTCTGCTATTGTTCCACAAGCAGCCTCTTCTAGCACAATGTAACAGCATTTCTGCTAAAATGAATGGTGTTTCTGCCTGTCCTGGAATGAACATCCACAGTGTTCACTCGATTTTGTGGGTGCTAATGAATACAGTTGTAGAGGAAGTCAATCAAACATCTCTCAAACACAAACATTCCTTTGAAGCATGACACTTTGGGCCTCCACTGGTCAACGAAAAAATACTGGGAAAAAAAATGGAAATGGAACAGAGCACAACAGATTTAGCTGGACACACCAGTCAAAATTCATTTCATTAATGAATGAAATGCTCCAAGTCTTTGCTATAAACCCTTCTCTCTGCATTGTAATCATACTATGCTTATAGTGGTGTGTGTTTTCACATCCACTTCACAGTGCAGATGAAAACTAAGGAAAGCTATAGTGGGATTGCAAAGCACAGCCTGTAAGAGCAGTGATAATCTGTGGAATTCATTGCCTACAGTTCTTAAAGTTTCTAAATCTGTTTCTCATTTCAAGTTTTATTTGAAGTTTAATGTTTTGGATATGTCTTTTTAAATATATATGTGTGTTTGCACTTGCTTCCAGGGTTACCTGTATTTTACTTTTTAAATTAACATTAGATGCTTACAGACTGATCTAAAAGTCACTGAAATTAATGGAAAACCTCCCAATGACTTCATTGGTCTTCAGATCACATCTTTAGGGAACTCTTTTCTTGCAAGCCGAGATTATCAAACCCCTGTAGAGTATAAATCAGTATTGACATCTGTGCAGTCAGAGGGATTTATAATACCTGAGTAGCCGATTCTACCTCCTGTGAGCCCAGTTTTCCAAGACGTGAATCACTGTAATTGCCTTGTATTTTAGCCATACATTATTTCGCAATGGACCACAAGAGGGCTTTGAGAAACAACTATAAAAGACCTGCCAAAATCTGTTTGAAGCAGCTTTGTGGATACCTTGCTGAGCTACTCTGTCTGATCACTGCAGCTTAACAGGGCTATATTTTCACTTCTGCAGTTGCATAGAGAATAAACTAAGCACCTTGTCCAGTGTAGATACAATTTATGTGGCTGTGTAGCTTCCATTTATCCAGAAACAGTTCTTTAGAAAGAATCTTACTGTACGTGTATAAGTGCAATAGAAAGAAAAAAACAAAAACAGAGAAAAAGCAAAGGATTTTAATCATCTATCTATTTAGGTTTTTTAAATCTACATTAAAATTTCATCTCTTTGAAAATGTGGTGTTATTACTAGGACTGTTTGAAGGTAGAAACTGAGGACTTCACAGTGAAGCTTAGTTACTTATACAACTAAAAAAACATGACATAAAGAGAGAAGGCATGCACTACTTAATTTCAGAAATAAAGGCATTTCAGATGAATTATTACATTAATTTAGGCCTTTCTGCCATTTGTGTATGGCAACCCCTAAAAGAACCACTTAAAATAAGAATAAATAAGCTGATTTTGTGTACTAATAATTCATTTCATTTCTGTGTTTATAAAATACAGCAATAATTTTGAATAATAATTTTACAGTGTACCACAAACTCTTTTCTTGCCAAAAAATTTTGAGTGTATCTTTGTTTACCTAAATTTAAAACAGTAAAAATTAGATCACTGAGGCAGAAAAATAATTTTATGTGTTTTATGTGTTTTTCTTTAAAATAGTTGTACTTTTGCTTAGCACCATAAAAAACCCAAAAAAACCTCCTTTGAAAACTTTTCAAGCTTTGAGATATGTTGAAATATGGTTATGAAAGTGCTATAATGGCAAAGACATTTTATTTCTGCTTTAGCCCAATTAATTTGGAAAATGGCTCAATTTTATAGTCCATATATTAAACCTTTGACAGTTACAAAAGTAATTTTCCTGAAAAAAATAGAAAGAAAAACTGTGGACTGTGCAAGATGATAATCTTTCGAAAGGGTAAACCTTCCTTTTTTCAGCAGATTTAATTCACAGCACCGTAACAGTTGACAGTTTATCATTATAGTGGTTGCTTTACATGAGAACTGTCAAAATCAATCATGCTCAAAAATCAGAACATTCTTCAAGTTAACAAACCAGTTTTTTGGTTTAAAGCCGTGCTCTAAAAACAATTATGGCTGAAGGACTTCCCTTCAATCGGTATCAGAAGCAGCTGCAGTTTTGGTGACATGTTTTGCAGACTTCACTACTTATCTCTGGATGAAAGTAGACTGAGGGATACAGTAAGATTATGATCTTGATTGCAAGAGGCTCTTTGGGTTTTACATTTTAAATGTTATTTCCATGGTCAGCAGCTCAGCAGTAAAAGCAGAGTGACTTGCCCCAAGTGTTCCCATTTTTTTTTTATCCCTTAGGTCTACAGCAGGGAATGTAACCATCATGAAGATGAATTTCATAAGAGGGATGTACTGCTTTGAGGGAGGTCTAGTTCCACCAACACTCTTAGCTTTTAGATTGCCACAACAACCCCCTGAACTACAGGCTGGGGCAGAGTGCCTGGAAAGTGGCACAGTGAAAAAAGGACCTGGGACTGTTGTTTGACAGAGGCTGAACAGGAGCCAGCATGTGCCCAAGCAGCCAAGAAGGCCAATGGCATCCTGGCCTATATCAGCAATAATGTGGCCAGGCGGGCAAGGTCAGTGATTGTCCCTCTGTACTTGCCACTGGTGAGGCCACAGCTTGAGTCCTGTGTCCAGTTCTGGGCTCCTCAGCTCAGGAAGGACATTGAGATGCTGGAGCGAGTCCAGAGAAGGGCAAAGAAGCTGATGAAGGGTCTGGAGCACAAGAGAAGCAGCTGAGGCAGCTGGGGTTGTTTAGCCTTGGGAAAAGGAGGCTCAGGGGAGAAGCCTTATCCCTCTCTACAGCTGCCTGACAGGAGGCTGTAGCCAAGTGGGGGTCGGTCTCTTCTCCCAGGCAGCCAGTGACAGGACAAGAGAATGCAGTCTTAAACTGTGCCAGGGGAGGTTTAGGTTGAAATTAGACAGAAGTTCTACACAGAAAGGGTGATTGGGCATTGGAATGCGCTGCCCAGGGAGGTGGTGGAGTTACCATCCTGGAGGTGTTTAAGAAAAGACTGGACATGGAACTTAGTGCCATGGTCTAGTTGACAAGATGTGGTTCCAACTCAGTGATCTCAGAGGTCTTTTCCAACCTAATGGATTCTATGATTCTGTAATGCTTGATGGTCCAAGCAAGTTACCAGGTTTGAACACCATGAATGGCTCACAGAGGATGGTGAGCATTCATTTTGACAGCATGGAATTCTGCCAACATTGTTAAGAAACCTTGAGCCAGCGATTGTAAAAAGTTGAACTATGGAAAAATTGACAATCTTTGCAAAAGGTTAAGTCGGAAGCCCTCATTTAAATGAATACTGAAGGAGCAATGAAGTTGGATGGGAGTCTCTGGGACATTCATGCTGACTCCAGGGAGCAATAGGCATTGGTGTACAAGGCATCTGGGACCAGCTCAGGAGAACTACTCAGAATGCTGCATAGCATGAGGACCCACCCTGCTGGCATCATGCAGAGGTGAACTGCCTACTGCCTGCTGCCTTGTCTGTCAGAATAAGCAAGAAAAATGCATTTAGTCCACATAGTGAAAACTGTCCTGTGCTGTAAATTACAGTATTTCAAGAGAAGCTGCTCAGAATGTCCCTTTTTCCAGCAGCTTCACTTCTTACAATTGACTGTAGGTAAAAAGCTCAAACAAAACATAAAAATGAATATAAGGTATCAACCAAATGTTATAGACCCCCAATATATTTATATTTTTGCATATGGTAAAATGAAACTAGAATTATTCCCTTTTTTAATTATGCTGACTGCTAGGCTTCTTAGGTGAATACTTCAGTGTGCTGACTGTTAAGCTGTGCAACCCAGTTCAGCAAAATGCCATAGCACATGCTATAAATTATCCTGTTGGCTTAAAGGGTCGAGCCTTTAATTTCTTTCTAGTGTCTCAAACATTAATTTAATAGGACACCTTTTTATTTAGCATTTTATTCACCTTCACCTTGTGGGATTTTTTTAAAAAGTCAGCATTTTTTAATTTCCTAGACTATCAGCCTATGAATGTAGCAAATAATTATTTTTTGAGAAAATACATTATCCATACCTGGACCTTCTTTGAAAGAAAGATTTATATTTCATTTAAAACTTAATTTATACGTGTTCCCACATGTCATTAAACTGGGAATTGCTGGACAGACATAAAAAGTTCAGCTTAACAGAAGAAAAGAGAGGGTTTATCAAGACAAAGCCCTTAGTAGAATAGAAAAATTTATTAAATTGCTTAAAGACCATTTTGGTTCATTTTTTGAAACACATACTTAAAAATAAGAAACTTGACAGCTGAAAGGTGAAAGAGTAAAAATCAGGACTTCTCAGGAAGTCAAATATTCCTGAGGTGCAGGCTTTGACTGTATGTTTAAACAAGCAACCCTATATTGTTAGAAAGACAGGAGTATATACAGCCCTTATGTGAGGCAGGAGAGGGACTGGGGAGGCTTCACAATCTTGTGCTTGCTCCTGTTTCACGTGGGTTGGGACCATGGGCTGGATTTTCAGTTCTTTCAGACTCCAATGCAGCTCAGAAATTAAATCCTGCCACTATTTTGCCTAGTTCTGACCCTGATTCTTCTCAGGGAGTTTTCAGTTCAGTGCCACTTGCAAGGTGCCTGCAATCTCAGTCCATTCTTGTCAGAACTGCTCAACATGACAGAAGAACAGTAAGCCCTTAGGGGAGCAAAGTAGGGTACTGTGCATGCCAGTGCAGATGTCAGTGCAGATGAATGCTGCTAACTTGTGGTCAGGAAGTAACAGGCATCCATCACAGGTGTGACTGTGTTGGTCTTACCTTTCCAGAGCTAGAGACATCCCGAAATCCTTTGAAAAGGGATGTGCAAGCAGTAAATCATTAGACTGAAGGTATTTTAAGACAGGTTTCTCAAATTTCACAGGAGTCTATATTCTTGATTTTGTTCTTTTAATACTTTCCCAAAGGTTATATTATTCTAGTGTTTGTCTCAACAACTCAATGCAATAAAGGAAGCAATTCAAGGATCGTGACTAATTGTTGTAGTATTTCTTATGTCAGATATTACAGCAGTATAAAAATCACACAAAAAAAAGGCATGACTTCATGCTCTAATGCTATTCAGAATTAACATCACTTAATGACTGAGAAAGCAAAGGTTAAATCACTCACATTTTATTTCTCTTTGAGCAGAAAATATTTAGCAGATGTTTTCAGTTTGGGTGGGAAGATCAGCAAATTAGTCTTCAGGGAGAGGTGTGGATGCACATGTATACGTGTATGTACCTGTGCTCTGGTCTCATCTGAGTCTGATTACTTATATGGAAGAGAAATGCATAAACTGAAAAAAAAAGTAAAGTTTTGAATAGCTGTACTTCTTTAAATTGCAGACAGTTCTATATGTCATCTTAAAATTAGTGTGTACTGGGAGTTAGTGTACTGTAGTGTGTAAATTAAAAGTAACGCCACTATTATTTCCCGTAAGACTGTAGGGAGTCAAAGTCGTCCCTTCAGCTTCAGGATTCCCTCATTAATATTCCACATTTGTGTTCTCAGTCAGGAAAATGTGAGAAGTTACTCATATAAATTAAAAGTTGCCATGGTTATCAATGTCCAAGAAATACTTTAGAAAGCTGAACAAATCTGTAACTACTAGAAGTTAGAGTGAAACTTTTCTGGTACAATCTTCCACACCTAGAAGTCTATTTTCAGTTTTCCATATATTCTTTTGAAACAACTGATGTGACTCATCATCAGAAGCAGGATATTAGTTAGACAGACTATGAGTTGTTTCTCACTCATACCATGTCAGCTCCTTTATTTGATTGGATTTGCAGAGATTTAGGTAACATTTCCTATTTGGTCATCATATGAGACTATGGCAATGTGATCTACCCATGTTCTTCTGTTTGTCCTCTTTAGATGGTTCCCACCTCTCCTGCTGGAAAATTAAAATCTGTAAGTGATGGTGAGATATCCAGACAATCATGCTCATACATATCTTGACATAAATAAGAACAATAAAATACTCACTAAATAAAATGTATGAACAAAAAAGAAAGGTAAATGTTGGCCCACTTCATCTGAATGATTCACCCTAAGTGAGTTTCAGTGATAACATCCTTGCTATGAAGCAGTCATAAAAATGCTAGCAATAATTAGACATGAGGTTGATGCATACTGAATTAATGATCCCTCCATTCTGGGATTCCTCTGGGGTTCAAGGGAAAAGTTTTATGCTGCCTGTTTTAGCTTTTTTTTTTTTTTT
>VXBC01004941.1:398939-438685 GCA_013399945.1 Ploceus nigricollis | reverse complement strand
TTTTTTTTTTTTTTTTGTCATAAATAACATCAGTTCATTATATTAAAAGGAAGGCTTAGACAGCAAAGAATAAGGTCCATAAAAGCCACCATGCTAAGACCAGCCTGCTCTAGCCAGACTGTTAAAACAGGGGTGTATCTTGCAGTCTGTGTCTCCCCAGGACAAAACTATTGCAACCTTTCAGGACTTACAGTAGAATGTCCTCCCCTGCATAGTGCAGAAAGGTCTCATAAGATAATCAAGTCCAAGCTCGCAGCAGAACTGACACTGAATTAAAGCAAGGTTACTTAGAGCTTAGATCCTTAAGATCTTGAAAAACTCCCAAGGAGCAACCTGAAAAGAACAGACATTTAACCATGGTAATCCAGACCCTCTCTTTCTAAAACCAGGGACAGACCCACATTGGTTTTCAAAAGGTGACAGCATCTATAAGCTGTAAACTGGCATATTCATGTCCACTGAAATAAGACACAGACAATGCATTAACCACTTGAACATTTTCTACTCACAGGTTAGAAAACCTAATGGAATGGTACATAAAATGATAGAATATCCTGAGTTGGAAGAGACCCACAAGGAGCATCGAAGACAAATTCCTGGCCCTGCACAAAACAGCCCCGAGACTCACACCATGTGCCTGAGAGCATTGTCCAAATGCTTCTTCAACTCTCTCAAGCTTGGTGCTGTGATCACTTCCCTTGGGAGCCTCTTCCAGTGCCCAACCACCCTCTGGGTGAAGAAACTTTTCCTGATATCCAACCTAAACCTCCCCTGACACAACTTCAGGCCATTCCCTCGGATTCTATCACTGGTCACCAGAGAGAAGAGATCAGTGCCTGCCCCTCCTCTTGCCCTTGTGGAGAAGTTGCAACTGCAGTGAGGTCTCCCCTCAGTCTCCTCCAGGCTGAACAGACCAAGTGACCTCAGCTACTCCTAATTCAGCTTCTTTGCAAGGCCTTTCACCATCTGATCTTGCTAGTTTTCTTCTTTATTGTTATACAGCTTTCTTATACAATATTTCCGAGATGATCTTGCTCCAAACAAGCTTTTTTTGTGTAGTATTTTATCATTTTGTTTGCAGTCATTCCACATGGATAAAATCTTTCACATGAACAAAGTCTTGTCTATATATTTTGTTTAATTTCTTGTGAAAGTACATCTTTTCTCATAAGTTTCTCAAGATTCTTTTTAGTCTGGAATTGAATGAAACTGAACATTTTAAAGTAAAATGAAATCTTAAACTTCTTATTTAAATTTGTAAATGAATACCCTTTGAATGTCAATGCTTATTCAGAATGGGACCTGACTTTGCTCACTCTGCCCACTACATGAAATATTTGTGAGAGATAATGAGCCTTTAATGGAGGAGGAATTAAAAATCAGTCCCTTTGATGTTTTATTCTGTTAAATAAACTATCTACAATGATTGCAAACATTTGTAATTTTCACACGTCTCAGGTTTCAACTTTTACATTATTTCTTGATAAATACACTTCAGAAACCAAGCTATTACTTTCTCTCCTGAAGGTGAAAATTTTCCTCTTTTTTTCACTTTGCCAAACCTTGTTTTGCCAATTCCTTCTCTTATTCTTGTTACTCACTCTTCATGGCCCATTATCACTAATTATCACTAAAATTAAACTGAGAATGTGGGAAGATATATTACTGAAAGTAAACCACAACACAAAGATCATTGCATTTGAAGTGGAACAGAATATTAAGATATTGATTCAAAGAATCCACAGTACCAGAAGTTTTTAGAAGTGCTACAAATTGACAGCAAGGAATGAATTTATTCATTTTTAGGTGTAACTTGGGAATGAATTTATTCGTTTTTAGGTGTAACTTGAAGCCGATAACTGCTAAAAGCATAAAAGCAAATTTCTATATTGTGACATTCAGTTCAAGTTTTACATTTTATTTTTGGAATTTCTTTTATATGATACCGTATGGTGGGCATCTTTTAACTCCTGAGGACACAATGTATTATTGACAAGTTGCTTAGTAAGTGGAGAATTGCATTACATACTGCTGTCAGCCTCTTTTTTAGCACATTCACCTCGGGTTAGTCCATGCCATTTCTGGGGTTCACAATATCTTCTAATCTCAGTTAAAAATTGCCAGTGTCCATGGGGAGTGTCCAACACATCAGAACACAAAACGTAGCCAGTTATTGGAAAATTACCTTCACTGATCTCATGTAGATGTCTCTCCCTCAGGAGGTCAAGCAAAATTATCAGGTCAGAAGAGTATTTTCTCCCTCCTGTTATACTCTGGAAGAATACATCTTAAGTGACATAGCTTAGTACCCATGTCTCAAACACTGTTAACAGAGGTTTTCCCAAAATCCGCTGCTATGTATTTCAATGACTGGTTATTTGAGAGTGTGGAAAGTTGCTGTTATCTCTTCATAAGCCATCTTCTCAGTATACTCAACAGATTTCTTGAAAGATCCCACTCATAGGAGGATAGACTGGATGAAAGCCTATGACAAAAGTTTAGGTGTCCTTAAAGAACGTCTTTCAAAAACACTGTCTTACCAATGGGCATTGTGAAGGTGGAAGTCACAGACATGGTATCAAGGCCCAGCCCTTCAATAGGTGATAACATTATTGAAAAATTCTTTTCTTAGGAACAAATTGTAAGAAAACACACTTGTTCTGTAATGAATAATAAGTACAGTAAAAAACACCAGTGGTTTAATTAGTGCTGCAGCTGGCACTGCTGACAGCTGTAGTCCAAGAGCAGGAACTGTTCCTTCCATAGAGAGGAAACAGACTTTCCTCTAATGAAAAGCATGCCACTTTCAGCCTAGAAAACTGGGGAGGAAAGGGAAGATATGGAAGCTTTAAATCAGAGAGACTTCATAGACTCTCCATCATGATCGATGGGCAAATGCAGACAGGGAGTTGCTGAATACATCAGTCAGAGCAAACCATTCACCCCACAGCCTCATAGAAAAGAGGCAGAATTTGAGAGTGCAGCTGCAATATGTCTCTGAGTAACTCCAAGTCTTCAGCCAAACACCTTCCACACTCCATGGGTTCACAGAGACACACACTTCTCCCAGTCTTAGCAGGAAATTATACACAAGCAAAAGAAACCTCACAGCAGCAGCAAAGCATCAAAAGACTGATTCAATATTCAGTGTATGAGCACAGGCTCGTGTTTCCACCTTTACCTTAAAAGTGGAGATCCCACATAACTGAAGCACATTTACATGCCTGTAAAAACAATTTTGCTTCAATTGGACCAGTAAGCTGTGAACCATAATTGAACTTCCAGTTTGTGGAGCTGGTGCTCTTCCTCCTTCAATGTGAAAACTCAAAAAGGTGGTTTTGGAAAATAACCAAATCAAACAACTTCTTTCCTCTTGTAAACAAGAAGAAAACCTGTCAGAACTCACCTAAGCAGTGAGTTCAGTATAATAATCACTCTTTCATTTGTTCATTACCTAAATTTGTTAGTCTTGGGGTACCACAAGTGTTATATTATAGGTGTCCTTACACAGAAGTTTCCAAGACATTTCTTATCAAAATAAGCATTGAAACATCACGTACTTATAAACAGGAGGGATTAAATTTAACATTCTGTTTTTTTCTAATACATTCCAAAAATCTACAGGCTGTGCCTGGTAAACAAACTAGATAAACTGATCTCTTCTGTGCTCCTATGAATCTATGGGACTTTTTTATCTGCAACTGCATTCCTGCAAATATGAAAGCATCTCTTCCATGCCAGTGAACATATCTATTTACCTTCCTAACACCTGGTCTTCTGGAGAAATTAAGCCATGGAACATTGTGACCTGAAAAAATTACTGCCAGCAAAAAGACACAGAAGAGCACCCAACAGTGTGGAAATAATGTAATGGAAGCAGCAACTGCACAGTCTAAGAAAAACATTTGTCCAACTTTTATGTCTATGATAAATAATTAATGAGGCATATTTGAATGGGCAACCAGCTTTGAAGCCTTCAAGACATGCAGACATTTGAATGATGATAGAAAGTACAGGGGTTAAGGTGAGAAAAATATCTAAAGTTACTCTGTTTACTTTTGGCTATTTATATGACAACAAAGTAAAACAATTTTTTGCCCCTAGCAGTGTTGTATACATATTATATGTATATATGTGTGTTAATAGCATCCTTGCACAGATTGGACCTACAGTTTTGTTATTGACTTCATTGGCACATGCATTTGGCCTTTAAAATATTTATCTGAAAGTTAGAAATATATGATATGTATTATAAACAATCATATTTTCACTTGAAAATACAAACACCTGGGAGAGATGTTATTTATCCTCATCATTGTTTTTATAAGGATGACATTTCACACATTCCTCTCACCCTTGTATAATTTTCTTCCTCACAGAGGTCCTGGATGTCCAACAGCTCTTCTACCTTCATCTTCCCTCACTTCTCCTTTCTATGTCTGCTCATATATAGCTCCTTTAGCTATATTGCTGTCTCTGGCAGGTTTTTGCCTCTCATATTTCCATTTCTCTCTGACATTTTCTATCCATCTGGATCACCAGACATCCTGGGTCTCCTATTTCCCCACTTTGTTTGTGGATGATGATCCCATCTATTCAATTCCTTCATTCTTCCCAGACCTTTTCTACCAACAGTCTCCTCCGAGCCTCAAATTCTTTTTTGCCAACCGTGTTGACATTGCAGCTCTGCCAACTCCTCCCAAAGATATGATATTCCTAGGTAGTATTCTCAGATGTCTGAGAATATATACCTGAAAGGGTCTCTGCACAGGCAAGGGTCTCTAATCAACGCGCAACTCTCAAACTGTTCTTCTCTGGAGAGCTCTTAGGGAATCACCACCAAGCTTAATGGAATCAGGCATTCCCTCCCAGGAAAAAGGCAGAAGCCACAGGCACTGGTGCGTCCCTAGACACCGTGACTGCGAGGCACATCGCATATTCATCCTGAGATTTCCTGCCCTGGTGTGCTATGTGTACTGAACATGTAGAACACCCTCCCAGGCAAGAGGCAAAGAAACATGCATTATACAACATTTCAGGTGTGTGGTACACTTGATGCAATTTGCCACTGTTTTGGAAGTCTGGGATGGCTTCTGTGATGTAGCTGGAGAGTGTATCTTGATCACCTAGTGAGTATCATTAAAGGAAACTTGAAGGGCCATCTGATGGTCATGGTTAAAGGAGGCTCAGAAGGGCTGACCACAGCTGCAAAGCAAAAGCACAAACAAGCACCATGGCCATCCCTGCCATTGTGTAATTTTTGCATCTGCTGGCAAGCGCAAACAGAAATGTGCCAAGATCTCAGCCTTGAGAAAGGGTATTGATGTCTTAAGTTTTAACTTTCATATTTTTCAGATTCTGTACTGCCTCAGTGTGTGACTCTGAACTTCATACAAAGTGTTAGCAAGGTCTCTTCACAGGGTAGTTAGACAAAACAATCCTTTTCCAGCCTGAGAACAAAGGACACCATTGCAGCTTCAGGCCCAAAGAGTGTAAACAACGGTGAATTGAAGAGAGCAATCAGGGAGGATGGGACTTCATAACCTGAAGCTCTAATTGGACAATTGACCCCAATATGTACCAAAACATATAAAAGTGTGGAAACTTGTGACCGGGTGTCCATCTTGTGTCCATCTCAGGTCCATTCTGGGCAGAGCCATGGCCAGGCTCTTGTGCTGCCCAAGGTGTATCCTTTGAAGGCCTTTTAACAAATACCTTCTTTATTCCTTTAACTCTGTCTAGCCTCTGTTCCAGGTAGCCTTTTTAGGCATCAGTATGACAAAACAACAGTTAAAACTATTTCCTTGTTGCATGGCAAAACCAAGAGAAAATGTGATTAGGTCAGAAAGGGGAGAAGTTATGACCTCAGGAGCTGGTCCAACATCCTGTAGACAGTAGTCTGGATAATTTCACTGGTCTGACCTATCACCCACTGAAAGGGTCTGGATTCCAGGAAGGCCATATTAGTCCTGATTCCCATTCTGCACATGACTTGTGCATACAGTTGGAGCAAAGTTGAGATGAGGACACTGCAGTCCCTTGTTTGCCACAGTTCATGTCTTCTTCCACAGATTTGCACTGAAAAACAACTGGGCTTTGCATGACAATGTGAGTTTCACCATCTCATATTTATCAGGCTCTATAGAATATAGACAGTGTTGTAAATCCCATTTTATGTTTCCAGTTGGTTTCCAGACTCCATATTTTTGCTCCATTGTCTGGTATAACTCTTTATTTTGTGGTCCTGCCCAGCCTTCATTCTTACTCCTAAGAAGTGCCCTTTTGACCTCCTTTCCAAACTGAGATATTCTCCTCACATCTTTAGCTCCTCAATTGCTGCTGAGCTTTACTCTAAGCATCTCAGTAACCTTTCAGTATTAGCTGCTGTTAGCCTAGTATCAGCATCTCTGAAAGTCCTTTGGACTTTACCATGCCCAATAATATCAAAAAAGTCATTTGGGATACTAAATTTGTCTCTTTTTTTTTTTCCTGGTTTCCAGGGACAGTTAGTTGGAGGGTTGGCATCTAGTCATTAGGTTAAACGTTGGGAGTTTTCAGGATGATAAAGTCATTCTTACTGACATCTAAAAATCTTAGAATAAGGGAACTATTAGGTAAGAAGTAAGCAGACTGCTTCTCTGAACAAAGCAGATAAGAAGTCTTATTCAGGCCTGGACCCTTTGTTAAATCTAGCTCCTACTTTAAACCTTTGTCATAATGTGGGAAGCAATTATATGCCATCTGATTCAGAAAGATTAGCAAATTACACTGTCTTATGATAATCCTGAAACTGAAATTTTCTTTTTAAGTCATGTATTGAATTGACAGGAAAAACATTGTTTCTCTGCAAAGGAATTAATTGGTTTTATATAGTAGAAAAGAACAGAGATGAGAAAATAGTCATTTTCAGATGCTTCCTACTTAAATTTCACCATAAACTTGGATAGACATATTTTAATATCCTGACACTATAAAGCTATCTTGTACTTATGTTGGCCTTTTTTTGTCATTGTGAAAATAAGTCATAAAAACATATCCATAGTCTTGAATTTATATTAAGATTGTAATAAATCGTAGACACCTCTATACTGAAGATGGAAAAAATGATGAGGTCATCTCATTGAAGTCCCTGCCAATGAAGGAATATTTTCTGCAGTGTAGTGTCCACTGATTTATAGCCAGATTGGACAAATGGCTTAAGTGATGGTTTCCCTTCTGAGAGCTACTAGGAGAACAGTAATATGAAATATATTATGGAAACTAACCAGTGTACATTTTCCAGAAGCACTTTTATATCAGAAATATCTAGTCAATCATATTTATAATATATTGAGCAAATATATTGCCTAATGTATTGAAAATAAAACAAAAGGACACTTACAAGGATGAATAAAAAAATGACCACAACTTTGATAAAACTGACGTCACTCTTTTCCACTCAGGGGAAAAGAGCTGTAAATCAGTTCTATCTCACAATCATCTGGATTCAATATAATAATCTCTAGTAGTTTTGAAATGCAAGAGGGGAGATGGAAATTACAGTACTTATACAAAACACTCCTGGTCTGAAGATGACGTTGTGTCTGCTTTTCCAGCAACAAATTCTGTGCTGAGGTTTTAGGGTTGGACATTCTGTTCATTTTAAAGTCCCCTGTACACCCTGTCCTACACACTGTGGTACCCTTTGGGATGGTTTCACAGCTGGTTCAAGAACATCTACAATCATGCTGTCACTGGAAGGCACAGTGCACCCTCTGCCTTCACCACCCCAGAAGGGCGTTCCTGAATGTCACCTTTTGGCAGCCATTCCAGCTCAATCACCAAAGCCCAGACTCAATGTGAACAGAGAAACCGCAGAGTATAGGAGATGCCCTGGTGTTTGTCTGAGTTTCCCATGCACTTCTTGTTGCTCAGTTAGAAGATTAACGCGACCAAGCAGAGACAACTTGAATAACTACATTTGATATTTTGTACTTGAGTCTTCTGCTTCAAGCAGCTTGCAAAGATGAATTCTGGAAAAGTATCTACTCTGTCATCAAAGTTCAGACAAGGCAAAGTCTCTTAGTGTTTACAGACATCTTTTAGATGTCTGTGATTCAAAAAATATATGTTTTTCTGTGACATATACATAGCAAAACATATTTGCAAAACACTTCAATCAAGAAAAAACATCAGGTAACTTTGAATGCACAAGTATGTAAAATCCACTATCTCTCAATTGTAAGTATCAGTTGCATTTTGATTTTGCTGTTCAGGAAGTATAGCTTAGTAAAGAAAATGTTAGTATGTTATAATTATCATGTGAGCAAATAACATTATGTTGATGATTTGTCCTGAATGTTGTAAAAATTTCTCAAATATGCCTGTTTATTCTTACCAATGATCCATTCAGTTTCAGTACATGACGGCTTAGGTAGGGGCAGTGAATGTAATTTTTTTTCAACTTTTCAATCCTAATTTTGCCAACCAATTAAAGTATGGAATATAGGAACAGTTAAATTCTAATAGCTCCCCTGAAGACACTAACACAGTTCTGAAGTTCTTTGATGGAAGCTGTTTGGAGCTGTTGGAAGTTCTTTGGAGCTGTTTGTGGAGACAGTCTGAAGATACACACTTAGAGAGTGTGCGTAGAAGAAATCAACAAGGCTCTTTACTTTTCTCCAAATTTTTCTTTCACATTCAACAAAGCAACAGACCAGTTATTATTTTTTTTAAATCTGCTATTTTTTATCTATTTTCTTTGTTAAACATTACACATTTCCCACCAACAGCTGATATATATAGCATGTGGATTTCTGGTTCGTTGGAGCAAAAATCGTACAAAAAAAAATACTCTCCAAAACATAGTAAATTTGGAAAATGAGTTTTGCCTAATGCAATCTCACAGTGCAACCCATGCAATTCCAGGATTTTTTTCAGATCTATTATTCATGGTCTTTTTGGCATAACTTTATAAACTTCTGCTTACAGCGCTTTGGAAAACTTCTCTTACAGCTAATTCCAGTGCATTAAAATGAAAACCAATAGATGTTATCATCATTTGTTCTTAAAAAAAAGAAGAGGGGCCAAATACATGGCAAATTATGTGAGTCCAGTTCAGGACCATTAGCTTCATATTCAGCTCAGAGACCAGAATTCTGCAGTGCCGTTTTTGTATGAAGCTATAAACAGAAGGAGGAAAATTGTAGAATAAATGTTTAAACTTAGTCATAAAAAAACCTTTAGGAATAATTAGCTGGAATACACAGTCAGGTCCATGAACTGAACTTAGAATATCAGTTGTTCATAAGGGAAGCTGATTTTGGTGAAAACCAATCACTATTTTTGCCAAGAGCATGGGCTAAATAACTGAATTACTATGAACAGTATTGTTCTCTTCCTCCAGACCAAAAACAATTTCCCACAAATCAGGGCCTTCTGGACACTTTTTTTTAAACAATAACTAATAAAGTCCATGCTCAACGTGATGATACTTTTTCCTAATTGTTCAAAAGTTGGGGATAACATGCTCTATTTATTTTTTAGTAAGACTCTGATGAGCTGCTGTTTATCTTACTGCTCCCAGGCCACAAACTTTCAAAACAGGCCCAGCTGCTCAGTGTCAGCTGTGACCTTCCGCTGCTCATGAGCATATTCCCGGGCCCAAAAGCTTAGAGGTCTTGAAAAGTCATCTTTTACAATCTTAGCAGATATCAAATGCATGCATTAAGCTTTCATGTCTCACCCATCCATTGGAGGCAAGTGAAAATATCTGTGAAGTCTGATGGAATTCATCTTACTTTCATGTCTCCAAACAATTCCAAGATCCACCACCTCTATAAGAAACACAAAGCCTTATAAGACGAACCAGTGGAAAAGCACTGCAAGGATCTTTTAAGTCCCTTCCAACCAAGGCTTTTCTATGGTTCATGCTGGTGGAAAAGCATTCAGGCAGTCACCATTCTGCATAAGCACAGCTATTTAATCAGAGACTACATTCTATGTTATTACTACTGTTATTAGTATTATCACTATTATTTATAATCATATTTTTAACATTCAGAATAGGAAATAGGAAGACATAAAGATCAAATCTGCAGATGCAACTTGCCAAATTTCTAGAATATTTGAGTAAAAGCTCTGAATTTATTCCATTTTAAGAGAATTTTTTGCTTCATATTTTGAATTCTGAATGTCCATTTAAACAAAAGTGTTGTGATGCAAGATGATGAATGGACACTCAGAACCTACATAATTTCTCTGCCGAAAAATACAATATACATAAGGCTTGCAAAGGTAAAAACAAGTACCACTTGTTTGGCACTTTCATTTCATCATGTGAAGGAAGCATTACCCTTGTAGCCTGCATGCTGGCTGTTAACATTTAACATTAACTGCTGTAGATTGCCTATAAATACTCTACAGCAGCTGCTGTCCCCGGATTTCTATTAACCTCTTCAAACATCAGTTGACTCCACTTCTGTCCAGTATTTCAAAGCAGATAATTTTTAGTTCTATACTACACACATCAGCTGATGCAGTGAAAAGGTGACCTCCAGAGAGGAAAGTAGCAGAGAGGAGCAATGGCAAAGGAGGGAACTCCAGTAACATCCAGCCCCAGCTCCTCTCATGGCCCATCACAGGAGAGCCAGCAGAACAGTGGATGAGACCAGCTGCTGGGGTGCCCACACTAACAGACATCTTTCTGATCAGCCAGAGAAGGGAAGAGGATGGTGACATTGATGATTCTGTGTTTGTGCAGGTGCTGAATGTCTGTCTGTGTCTGTCTGTGTGACACATGTACTGCTTACATGGACAACTGTGTCTGTGCCTGCTGGGAATGCGAGCTCTGCCTCACTGCCTGCTGGACCTAGGGTATGGAGGTGCAGCAGCTTCATCTCTGTCAGGCTACCAGATTCAGCATCTCCCTTATGTGCTACATAAGCACTTATCTCTTTCCAGCAAAAATCAGTGAGGTTACTCCATTTAAAAGTTCCCTTTCACAGACTGCACAGAGTTAAATGTCCCACCTTGGCTGCCACGGACAATTCTATACATCATTTCTACAAAAGGTGCTGAGGTATCCAAATACAAATACAAACCACATTCACTGTCACTGTCCTCATGTTCATAAGAAGCTCTTGTTTTAAATTTGTGTGTATAATATGTAGAGGCTGTTTTACAGAGTAGATGACAGATATATGTTACTGGAACCCAAAGCAAACCTTCTGTCCAGAAGGCAACACTTGAACAAGGCTATCACTTTAAATAGGAGTTTATTGTGATGGATCACATTTTTAACCTCATAGAAGAAGCAGTATATACCACTCATTAGAAGAGATTTTCTTCATGGGGAATATGCCATGGCAGATTTTTTTGGTTCTTTCAAGCTGTAGAAGTCTTATTATTGCTTGCAAATAATAAAGCAGTAAAAAATGTGAATTTATGTAGTAAATTTTAAGGGGGCTGGGAGACAAGAAGGCAGGAGGCATCTGGAGGAGACTGAAGACTGACTCTGTTCTATAGAGACAGTAAATTATACAGACAGGCTGGGAGAAAAGGACACCCTAGGCTTACTCAGGTTGAGAACAAAAATATTTTGTGGTGGACTCTAAAAACTGCAGCAGCTGATTACAAGATGGTAGCTCAAAGATGTTCCCAGTTGCTGACCAGTCTTATTGAGGATAATAAAACTAAGATAAATGTTCTCAGAAATGTTTTAATTGGAGTTCAAATCCACTGAAAATCAATGTCTTCTCACAGTGCTTGCCTAATACATCATAAGAGCAGCACACTTTTACAAGTATATCCATTTCTGTGATTTAAGATTGAGTAAAAGCTGGAAGATCTCTGATCTGTGTTGACTGCATACCATCCCTACTTAGAGATTTGAGAGCTCAGCTACAAAAATCTCCATTTCAGAGGTACGATATCAGAACTTCACAGATTCCTCAGAGGCAGTGGACCATTAGGGATTAAAATAGAATTAACAATATTTTTTTAGCAATGGTTGTCTTTCAAAGTCCGTTGACCTTATAGCAATTGTTCTTCATCCTTGCTGTCTCCCCATAGATTCATTCCAGGCTCAGTATAAAACAAGGCATATTGAGATAGGTTTGGCCTGCTAATCCCCATCACATCCTTCTAGGATTTACACCTTCACATAGATAAAAGTGGTTGTTTGAGGAATGTTCAGATTAATAAATAGACAGAGAGAGACACTTGACCTTTCCTCAAAAGCTATATACATGCACAGGAATACCCTGTAGGAGTTAGAATAGAGCACATCTTTTAAATCAAACTGATGCAAAATTGTATAATACATGGTCTGTCACTCTGTTTCTCTAGCAAACAAGTTATTTATAGATTAATGAATAGTTTACTTTTGGATGCACCAAAAATATAAGAATAAGTGTTGCAGAATTATCAAACCACAGAAAAATGTCTAATCAGTTCATCTTGTTTCCCTAGAGCCCTTTTAGTCATAGTGCTTTTAAGATCTTTTCCCTAATATATTGCTTTGGATGAATTTTTGAAGAAAATGGAATTTTAAAGTATCTGAAGAGCCAAATCAGGTTGTGATGTTTGTTTGGAAAAGGAAATGATCCCCAGCTGTGTCTGCTATTTCAAATGCTTTGAGAGAAACTATCTCCAACACACAGCACAGGTTTGCTCTGGCTGTTCTTCATGCTTTCTGCGCTGCTAATTGAGGATGACCATGAAACACATCTCAGAGAGGTTCACAGGAACCACTAAGAGAGAGGCTTCAGCTCCTCTATCACAAATGTGCCCTGGAGACTGTGTTTTTCTTAGAGATGGGTGCAAAACACAAAAGCTGAGCCCTGAATTCAAACACTTTCAGGTTTGAGTGCTCTAACATTTGGGCAAAAGAGGTAACTAGCCTTTTATTTAGGCTCCACCAGGGCTATTGAGATGTATATCAATAGAAAACTCTTTTTTTTTGGTTATTTTTCTGTTCCAGTATTTGGCCTCTCTGAACAGGGGATAGAGCATTATCAGAGGAAGTCAGCACATCACAAGTAGTGATTGAACAGGAGGAGGTATTCACACAAACTTTCACTTAACTCTTAAATTAATTTCAACACAATGTCAGAATTCTAAAAGCAGTCACACACATTCATGTAAGAGCATTTAGTCAGGGACTATGAGCCTGCCTCAAGCAAAGTAGTCACAGACTTCTGGAGAGAAGATAATTGCAGGGAATGTCACCATCTGCTTGCTATTTTTATTCACCTCTCAAGCACCTTCTGCACCACAGGCAAAGGCTGGGTACAGCAATATAACAATAAAATAACAACAAAAGATAGACAATATTAAAGAAACTGTTCTTGTGAAAAATGCCAACAGGAGCCACAGGGGAGGCATGGAATGGCATTCAGCTAACCAGGTTGCCCATGCTAATGAGGCCCATAACAATACAGCTCCACAGTAAGTAAATCACATCTTTTTTTATTCTTCATGTGTTTTGATTCATGTTCAATCCTGGATGCACACATGCTCCTGTCTGCTGGCTCCAATACTGGCTCAGCTCTTCAAATGGCCACCAAATTTATCCAAAAGGTTCCACATAAAATTCTTTGACATTTTCCAGTAATTGCTGTATTTTATATGTTTTTCTTTTGCAGGTCATGTTCCCTGGTCAGCTCCAATTTTCTCTGTGTTTATCATTACAGCAGAATAAGAGTTCAATGAGTGAAAAGTCAAATAGTACCAACACTCCCAGACTCAAACTACATTATTTGACAAATATTCTCCAGCCTAACAGAGGCATCTATGGCCCTAATTGATCCAAGAACCAGCTATATTAACAGCAGTGTGAAATTCTGTTTGAAACTTGAAAATTCCAACTCTAAGAATTTTTTCTAGAGTGCTTGGCCATTTCAGACAATGATGACTTATTGGTGGGAGGAAGGCAGCTGTTTTTTCCAGAGGAGTGGAGCAAAACTCGGTCCTACTCATTGCTGTAACTGGATTTAAGAGTGCAAAGCTCCCTTCCTGACTTGTACAGATCAACTCTTCTCCTAGGTGATAGCAGATTGGAAAAGTCACTGTGTGTGGATGGAGACTTGCAAAAGGGCAGTGCCTGAAGAATTCAGCCCTGTATCTCTTGCTGCATAGAATTTACAAGAAGGTTTAGTAGATCATCCAAATCTGTGCATATAGAGGACAGCAAGATAATGGCACAGAGAAGTAGAGGCTTGTATTTGAAAAGGGTGGAGTCATCCTGGAACTGAGAATTAACTCATCCAACAGTGACAGCAAAAATATCTAAATAAGAGATAGAAGTTGTGATTGAAAGGTTTGTCTTCAGAAAATAAAAAGTGTAGGAAAGAAATTGTGAGTTTACAAGGTCATCAGTTTTGAGAAGTGCTGTTTCTTATGTATATGTATCAAGTTTTTAGTGGCTTTCCACAGTGGAACATTCCCTATACATTGGGCATACACCAGTTAGTCTGGCTTTCTTCACAGCATTCTCAATGCAAACATGATAAAGCCTTCATCAGCTTAGTCACACTATAAACAACACTGAGCAAATAAATTATGAAATACAATAAAATGAATTGGCATGAAGTTCATTTGCTGAGTAAACAACTACCAGAGCAGTAATAGCGGTCATTTATCTAATATAAGGGCAAAAATCAAAATAGATTGCAGATTTGTTATTACCATAATCCTTGGTCTCAGCAGAAGCCCTAATGAAGTAATTATTCTTGTAACTTTGGGCTGATGAAATTTTTAAGAATTACAGCAAACATACCGACTGAAGGATTCACAAAATAAATCAAGACATTCACTGTAAGCCTGTAGCTTACATAAGCTACATTTATAAGCATGATCACGCTCTAGGTTTCAGATATTCCAAGCCTTCAGGCAGGGCAAGCAGTCACAGTCTTCCACAGCACCTTTTCAGTCTACACAGCCAAACTCCCTTTCTGTGGAAAACAAGAGTTTATGGAGGGTACAGTGATGTGAGCTTGGGTGTGCCTGTAGCTGTACCAGGCACCCACAGGTAGAACAGTTTAGTCTTACGTCTCACCCTTGGTTTGAGCTATCCAAGACTGTAAGATGTT
This sequence comes from Ploceus nigricollis, assembly GCA_013399945.1. Lineage (NCBI taxonomy): Eukaryota > Metazoa > Chordata > Aves > Passeriformes > Ploceidae > Ploceus > Ploceus nigricollis. Next base: position 423,614 of record VXBC01004941.1, on the reverse strand, counting down.
GTGAAGCTGCCTGGTGGTTTCAAGTGTGGGCCTTAGATATTCTGGGATCCGCACCAGGACTGCCCAGCTCTGATCTGCTAACTGTAGCAGCAGGGGCTCAAGTCTCAGAGAAAATGGGAGAATTCCCTTCCTCTCCTAATTCTCGGGTTTCCATCTGACAGCAAAAATGTCTCTGTCAGAAGAGTTCAGCAAGTCAGTGCTTAGCAGTGGAATGCCCACCCTGACATAAAGGAAGGTAGAGGGACACATGGAATTGCTGAGAACAGGGCTCTCTGCTCCAGTAGAGGTGGTCTCCAGCCAATAAATACTCAATAGCAGATACAAGATAGGGGAGAAGAAGACTGGGATGGTATCAAGCTGCTCCTCCAGGCCACAGAGCACCCTCACTCTCCTGGAATTCTGCAAAAGCTATCATTCACAAAATTTTAGGGGAAGCCTATTTGCCCAAGAACTATTTAGAAAAGGGTAGGTGGTTTTCAAAAGAGTGGCTAAGATATAAATAATATTATTTTTATTTTCTCTGAACTCTGTGAAGTTTATTGACTTCTGAAAGAACAAGTAACAAAAAAAGTTAATTACATCACTTAAATTGGATTCTCCATTATAATTTGTATGGTTTAACTAGGAAATTGTAATTCAGCAGTCATTTGATCAGCCAATAATTTGTAAATAGTTTTCTATTATGTTTTCTGGAAAAAATAATCTAAAAATATTTATGCCATGGCTAAGGCTCAGTCTAGTGAATTTTTTTTTTCAAAAAACTCCTTTCCTAGTACTTTCATCTGTGTTTACCCATACTTGGGTTTCCCCTTTTATATGTTTGGCCATTTCTCACAATTAAACTTGTACTTTATCATGTTGCCAGATTGCCTTCAGCTTGTTTATTTTAATCTTGACATCATACATTTCATTTTATGATTACTCAACTATAGTCTCCAAGATGTAAACTTATTTTTATTGTCTGGAAGAGGGAATGTAATATGAAACAGTGACAAAGAGAATCTTGTTAAACCTTATTTCAGGGAAACCCTTGCTAAAAACACACAAAAAGTGGGTATTTTTCCCACTTCTATTGCTAGCTAAAAATAACTATACCTAAATACATTTTCTTCAAGGCACAATGAAGTGCATCTTAGGGCATTTCATTTAAGCAAGTGAAAAGAATCCTGAGAAAATGTGCTAAAGTCTACAAAAAAACCCACAACTTAAGAACTTGGGGATTTTTAGTTTTGAGGGAAAACCACCTGTTCTGCACAGAAGACGTCTAGGAAACATGGCATAAGCAGAGTACAGCTGAAGTGACTTCTCTACAGTCAAAATATTAAAGAGACTTATTTTCTGGGTGTTCAGCAATATAAATAACCATCTTTTTCATTAAAGATTTCTCCAAGGTTTTAACTTTTGCTTGTCGTGAAGTAAAATATCTCTTTCCTTAAGACTTGGTAATATTATTTCAACAGTAATTTTGTATCTCACTATGTGTTGCATTTATGGTACTTAAATAGAGCAGAGTAGAAGGTTTCTGGTTTGGGTTGGGGTTTTTTTAAATTTTGATAGGATGTGAAAATTAATCCATTTTCATATCACCAGTTAACCACAAGTAGGATGTATATGTGCACAGCTACAAAAAAGAGAATCTAGAACCCTGCGTAAAAGCTGTAGGTTTGTTTTCTTGCTGGTACAAATACACATGTGATTTTCCCTTCTTCCTTTTTTATAACCATAAAAGAAAAATCTTAAGTCTTGTTCTAATTATTATCTTTTCCTGTGGTTAGAAATCTTACTTATGAAAAATCTGATTTTTTTTAAATTAATACAATAATATTTTCATTCACAAAAAAAGGACAGTATCTCTAGTCTCTACATTTGTACATGCTGAAAATGAAGTTCCTGGATTTGAACCTATTTGGAATTTACATGTATATAACAGGATAAAATTAAGTTCTTCAATTACAGGCAAATTTTTAAATCAAATGCTTTTGCCCTAATTACTTCCTGATAACTTTGTAAAATAAAAGATCTACAGGAAAGTTGCATATGTTACAGCTTATCTGTTTAACACATTCATGATTTTTTAGATGAAATGGACTAGAAATCTTGAATATTAGAAAATGCAGATCTGTTTATTTGTGTACACTTTATCTTACCAAAACATATCATAGTGAGAAACAACTAATAGCTACATCAGGTGACTACAGTGTAATCTATGTGATGGTTACATAACTTAGAATTCTAAATTGCAGTGCATGGGTTTATGTCAGCCTACACTGATTTTTTTTCCTCATGAGCAATAAATTCTTTAACAATAGAGACAGGTACAAAATAGGTACAAAAGCTACAATAGAGAAAGGTACAAAATACTTTTTGACGTACCATGGGTCTATAAGCCCTACAAAAAGCAATTCATGGGCCAGGCAAGTGAGCTGCCTCCAATTCCCACGGGTAGGGGAGAACTGGGAATTACCGGCTGTATCCTAAAGGAGCCAGGATGCTTTTCTGATAACCAGAGAAACACTGACAGACTTACCCCCACTGAGGCAGGGGTTCATGTGTCACTAACCTTCAAACAAGCTGTCTTTAACAACCTTTAAACCCTCTTTTGCCACCCAGGGTGTGGCCTCTTTTGTTTCCAACGCAGCCAACCCTGTCAACGGAGCCTCACAGGAGGAGAGTTCCTCATGCTCGAGCTCTCAGCAGCACTTCCCTGTCTTCAGCTCCCTTCCCTGCCATTCATAATTTTGACCTCAACTCACCCTGGAGCTCACTGCTGTGAGCCTCTCCAATAAGTACTTCTGATAACCCCCAAAAGAGCTTAATTCAGTTTGTCAAATGAGCAAGCTGGGTGGTGGGTGATGAAGTACCTCGTTTTATATGACCCTCCACTTTTCTGCCCTTTCCTAGGACAGTTCACTTTGGCCCTTGCTGAGTCTGCGAGGGGCCAGAATTATGGGCAAACCCTTAGGATCTTTTGTGGAGGGGAAATCTGGTCTATCTTTACTTGGCATCAGCTCAGTGATTCATAATAAAATCATTCATAGCCTTACTTTATAGTTCTAGCAGGCTGGGGTAAAAGCTGAAAAATAGAAGGTGCTGCTTGCACTGGCCCTGGAAGCTGTTAACTTTATGACCTGACCAAAACTGCTGAAATGGTGCCAATTTGCATGGTTACAACCAGCAATTCTTCAATGCCTTCCCTTTAGAAATAGGATATTGTTTACAAGAGATCCAGTAATCTAACCCATTACATATATATTACTAACCCATTACAGCCCCTAGCAGTTATCATCTATTAATAACTGGTGTAGGGAAGTGTTTTTAGCTATCACACATAATGAACCCATTGAGATCCGCTGTGTCACCTTTCCCAGCCAGCATGCTACGCAGCAGGGGATGGAGGGAAGTGCTGCTTGTCTTGGTGGAGGTACCCATGAACCTAAATGTTGTGCTGAAACAGAACTAAATGACAGGACTGATGGCATGTCCACAGAGCAAAATAAAACACCATGGCTAATGCAGAGGAAGCAGCAATAGCACTTTTGTTCTGCTGAGGAAAGGAAAACAGACATACTTTGGTAGAGCACGTTATGTGAACCCAACAGAGCCCACAAGAAAAAATGCAATATTGTAATCACCACTTTCCCATGTGGTTTTCTACACAGCTTGTGTCCTAGCACTACAGTGGTTTAGAGTTCAATGCTGCTTTTTAAATTAAACTTCTATGTACTTTCATTAGATTATAACTGTGGAATGGAAACAGTGTTCAAGCTAACACACACATGCTTTATTGTACTCTGGCTGTCACGTGCACACATTCTGAACTCATACACGTACACACAGCAGCCTGATCCAAACAGGTTTTAAAGCACAATAATGAAGCTTAGTGCACTTTAATGGTACTGAAATTACCATTAAATCCACAGAGAACTATCTAAATCCCTCTATTTTTCAAACACAAGTTTAAGAACCTATAACTTTATAACTTAAGACTTATATAATAATGATTGTATAAAAAAATTTTAATAGTTTTATACCAGGAACCTTACAGAGTTCTGTGGGAATGAAATATGAACTTAAATTTGGTTTTAGCATTCCCCAGTGATAGGAGACCAGCTTTGTTCTGATTCAGTCTATGTGGGTAATTATTAACTGCTGATTCCCCCATAAATGCCACCTTGGTGCAAATATTTTCTAGCTTGTGATAATGAAAGGATTTGCATTCATTCTTTTATTATATCTTGCCATGTATCCACCAGTTTATCAAAGAAATTAAAGGAGGGAAAGGCTAAAAAATACTACAATTATTTTATGTTTTACAAACAAAGCTATATTCCCTCACAATAGGAGTCTTGACGGTCTTGACATTCTTCACAGTGGTGGAATGATCAGGTCAGCATTGAATATTAACACCTATCTTCATTTAGAATTTATAAACTCTAGTACTGATCAAGTTTTCCCTTCAGCTGTTAATAACTTGCTAAGGTACTGCCAGGCCTGAAAAATTGATCAATCTCTTGAATATCTTTGAGCTACCTTCTGATAAAATATTTACCTTTTTTACTGTATGTTAATAACAGAGGTCGGTAAATTGCTAAATACTTTACTGGTAGAGTGGAAACACCAGTATTACCATAATATTTAGGGACTAAATGTCAAGGAGAAATTGCTGGACATTGCCAGAAAAATGTGCTAGTTATTTTGTAATTAACAGGTTGTAATAATTGGTTTTAATTATACCCAAAAATATGTTATTCCAGAATATCAGGTCAGAAAATTTAAGAAATGCCAGACTATTATTAAATATGTTCTACACACAAGAACAGATGATGACTACATCATGCTTCAGTTGGCAGAGTGGGTCTGTGACAGAGATAAAATTCTTTAAGGATTCTACCAGTAATTGTGTTATTCAAAATGCTCCTAACTATAGTCTATGGGAAAACAAAAGGTTTCAATTGAGATGAAATTGATTCAAAAGAGATTAAAGTGGTTTTCCACTTCCATTAAAACTCAAAAGAACACTTACATTCCTATCAGAAATAAACATGAAATACATGGAATTTCTAAATCCATGCAAGACTAATTAATAAATCTATTCCAGAATGAAAAAAAACTTGTATTAGTTAAATTCTAAGTTCTCAGAAGTTAGTGCACTTAAGCAGCTTGGTGGGGATCAGCTGGCAATACCCACGGGGACTGATATAATGGAGCAGTAATCGCTGGATCTCCAGACTGTCCAAAACGCTGCAGAAAAGGCCTTGAAAGCACAGCTTTATTACATCAAAGCTCTTGGTCCAAGCACTTAGCCAACACTGTCTCTGCCAACTCCATTACCAAGTTAGTCACTCATATCACTCCCTAAAAAAGACAGTCTGCATAACACTGTCTCAAACAAACTGTTCAGCACAGGTTTTGACAAATGATAAAATTATTTTCTCTGTGCTTTGCCATGTGTGCATGTACATTTTCATAAACAACTTGGAAATAAATAAAAAATACGCAAAATGTAAATAAATGCAACTACTATGAAAAATGGAGGTCCAGACAATACAAAACAAGTTAACTAAATTATGCTTAGATCAATTTTCTAGAACAGAACATCCTATACCCACGTTGCTCAACTTCCTTCCCCTCCCTAAATTGGTGACCACTTTTAAGGTACCTTTTATTCAGCCTGCGCAATCTCTGGTCCATATCAACCCCATCCATGTTCAAACATCACTTAAGATGTTAGCTGGCTTGGACCAAAATCACAATCATGATGGTTCTAGCAGTTCATAAATCACACAAATGACGGAGGTTCTTGATCCCAAGATCATTCCCTGGCACGCTTAATCATCACATATTACTGTGCCTAGAGACTGCTTAGAAATCAATTGCCAAACTGGAGACCTTCAGGAATTCCACAGGAATCGCTTCTTGATTTACAGTTGTTGCCCTTGTGACCTCAATGATGAAGAGAGCAGTGCTACTGAAACAGCCGGTGATCCTGGAGCAGGGAAGAGTTGAAATAAAGTTTCTGATGGGGAGAAAGGAATTCTGGCTGATCTTCTCAAAATGAAGAGCTGACCTCCTAGGGTGCATTCAGGCACAGCATCAGCAGCTGGGCAAGGGAGGGGATTGTCCAAAGGAGGGCAACAAAGACGGGGAAGGGCCTTGAGGAGCAGCTGAGGGTCACCTGGTCTGTTCAGCCTGGACAAGAGGGGACTGAGGGGAGACTTCATTGCAGTTACAACTTCCTCATGAGGCGAAGAGGAGAGGGAGGCACTGATCTCTTCTCTTTGGTGACAGTGACAGGACCCAAGGCAACGGCCTAAATTTGTGTCAGGGGAGGCTTAGGTTGGATATCAGGAAAAGTTTCTTCACCCAGAGGGTGGTTGGGCACTGGAACAGGCTGCACAGGGAAGTTGTCACAGCTCCAAGCCTGACAGACTTCAATAAGTGTTTGGACAATGCTCTCAGGCACAAGGTGTGACTCTTGAGGGTGGATCTGTTTAGGGCCAGGAGCTGGACTTGATGATCCTTGTGAGTCCCTTCCAACTGAGTATATTCTGTGACTATTCTGTGAACCATACAAGGCACCTCAGTAAAAGCACTGTTATGCACTTGAGCCAGCATAATCAGCAGCACAGAAGTGCACCTAGGCAGCAGTTCTACAGAAAAGAAAGTGAAGGTTAAAATTACTCACTAATTAGGAAAATTCATGTTCAGAGGCATCCATACAGTGGTTGTAAAGGACTCAGTCAGACTCATAGAAATACCTCTGAGTCCACATCACTGCAGCCAGGCCACTGTGTCCTGATGGTCCTTTGTGAGGAACCTTGGAGCAAAATGACAACATAGGGGGATTCTACCAGGTTAGTTGTAGTATTCAGGTCAGATGTCCTTCTTTGATCGCTTTAATTCCTTTCAGGCATCTGTGCCTTTTCAGCCAGTGTCTCACACATTTTTCCCAGGCCATCCTCCATGTCCAGCAGCTTAATGATTCCATGAGACGCAGCTGGCTCTAAGACACCAAAGCATATGAACAAAAGAGCTGGAAAGTAAAGCATAGGTAACTACAGACTGTATCTGATCTTCCACACCAACAGCTGCTGACAGAGGCACTATTAGTTCCTGGCTTGCCACTAGATTACACATTATAGTGACTACACAGTATATTCCAAGTCATCATCAGCAATTATTAAATAGCAGCTTGGAGAATGCAGTTTAATTTATTGATTTGAGTAGAGAATTGCATTGCCTTGGTTCCAGTCCTAGTACATTCAGCATACCTCAAAGCTTTGCAGTCTTTGGCCCCTAGTCATCCATTGCTCCCCAACAAGACAATTCCAATGAAAAGCAAGGTGATCAATATATATCTTTCCAGCAACTCTACCCTACCTGGATACATTGTTTAAATTATATTGAGACATCACATACACATAGTTTAGAATGCAGTGAAAATATGTCTGTTTATAGCACTTGGCCTAAAAACAATGTAAGTTCTAAAAATAATCTTCTATTCTGAGGTTATTAAAGTTGTTGGTTTCACTATGTCATTTGCAGTGTAAGCTATATTTGAGACGGAGAAATCTGCAAATAAAATTAGCAATTATTGCAAGAGCAGCCATTTAAATTTTAAGGGCACCCACTCTACCAGAAATGGCTAATACTCAATATTCAAACATGTTAGTTCAAAAACATCACTTGCATTCAGTTGACAATCAAATCCTGATATAAAATCCCTCTTCTTGCAAAGAGTGGTTTTGTATAAGGAAAAAAAAATAGGTGGAGGAAGGAGTAGAAAATATCTTCAGTGTCTGGCATAGGCTGTGGCAATATACTTTAGAGCTATTCTGAATTACTATTTCTTCTGATATATGAAATTCAGGGTTTTCTGCCTCTCTGTAAGATGACCTTATTTTACATCAAATTTGAAACATATGCTCTTCCTTTTTTTATAAAAATAAGGGGCTTGTATGACTAATAATTCATATAATTCATGCAATTTCCAGTAAACATACAACTTTAGAATTTTTCCTGTGGTCATTCAGAAATAAACAGAATGTTTTACACATACCAGACTGATGAATACAGAGATTGTTTTCTTTTCTTGAAAAAGAGATAGAGAGAAAAATACTGATTGAGACAAAATAGTAATAAGCATTCCTTCAAATTTTCAACACAGATGTCTTGTTCAATGTATTAAACTCCTTTATAGTACTTGAGAAATCTGCTGGAGAAGAATTCACTGATTCAACAGATAATTATTTTTTTCCATTGATGGAGCACACAGGATGAGGACTCTGACCCAAAAGCGAAACTGTAATTTGTTTTTGAAATCTTAGGAACATTTATAGTTGGATTTCTGCTTTTGCTTTTTGTTCCTAGAGTGAGGGTTAAAATTGCCACTGCCCTTTAGTTGCAGCGACAAAACATTCTGTTCTGCCTGAGCAGAGGGGATTCTATGAGTTCTGGGATCAGAAAATGCTGCCAAATCTGCCACCAACATCAGTCAATGCACTGCAGACTAGGAGGAATAAAAATTTAAATGTCCAAGTTCACATGAACCTCCCGGACATCTTCATGGTAGAGGGTGGCTCAGCCATCATCTGACGGCTGTGTTTGGCTTACAAGCTGCCTTGAGAGCTGTCTGTGAGAACAAAATTCCTCCGGTACAGGTGATGGAGTGTAGGCACCTCTTCAGTGCTTCAGCAGCTTTCTCAGCTTGTTTAGTGCACCCTACTTCTGCCACATTCCCATACAGCTGACCAGGTTCAAGTGCCCCCCAGGATGTTACAGTTTGAAAATAATGTCTGGCATGAATTGATTTTCCTTGTTGGTGTGTTCGCTGCTCACATCCAATAATAAAACTTTGAAATAGTATTTACTTGAGATGTCACACCAACAGAAATGCAATGTTCCATTTAGACAGGGTCTGCTGCATCTTGTTTAAATTGCTGCCAACCAAGAAAAAACTTTGGAATTTAAGGAAAATTCGTATTGATACAACATCTACAAATTCTAAGCTTGTGATTAGTCAGATCATGAGGCCGAAGTAAAAACATCTAACTCACAGCTTTCAAGCATACACTTTGGAAAGACAGGACATTACCAATGAAAAGACATTCACATTTGAGTCTGGTTTTAAAGTCTCCACACTTCCCACTGAGTTTTCTTAAATATAAAATCATCAGTTTTGTAACTTGCAGGTATTATTTTCTTTTAAATACAATTTATTTAAGGCATATTTTCTGGCATCACACAGGTGTCTTCCTTTGTTACACATTCTTAAAACATAGAATTTAAATTGCATGTGTAAGTATTTATGCTTTACAATAACATTTTCATCCAAGTAGCCAATATATTAAAGATATTACCCATCTGAGGGAATAGATGTTACAGAAAGATACATATGATGAAAAATAAAATGTGACTAGGTTCGCTGGCCTTGTATACAAGTCAGAACTTCCTGGATCATTTTATCAGTCTAAAACTCCCATTTAACTGTTTTATATGAACAGCAATGTGTCAGAACAGTCCCAGGATCAGAGAATCATGGAATCATAGAACATCAAGATTGGAAGAGACCTTTAAGATCATCCAGTTGGATCATCCACCCGGCACTGCCACTGTAACCCCTGAACCATTAAACCACATCATCCAGTGCCAGATCCACACACCTCTTAAATATCTCCAGGGATGGTGACTCCACTATCTCCTGCGCTTCAGCAACTGCAGTTTCGGAAGACTCAGCTCCCTAGAGCATCCATGGGAAGCTGACATGAAAAGAAGTCTTGGACATACCAGGGCAGAGCTGACGCAGGTATTTTTACCATTGTTTCAAGATATGGGTTAGGTCCTTGGGCTCCTATTACAGTTGAGGTACTGCAGAAATCTCTGAACATTTGGTCATGTGCCTCAGGATGGTTTCTATAGCATGACATGCTCTCTGCTGTATCTCAGGTAGATCCCAACTGTGCTGTACTGAGCTGGGTTAGCTCACAAGGCCAAAAACAACCAGAAAAGAAACTTCGGAAAGATTCACAAAAAAAAGGAATCTACTACATAATACTCATTTAGACTTCTTGTGTGGTCAAAAGAGAATTGGTTTATGGTGAGTTGAGATGAAGTACTCTCTGGAGTCTCTAGCAACAATGAAGAGAGTCTGAACAACTAATTTTCAGTGGATACTTTCAGACGATTGGAAATAATGAGATGCATCACACCACCTGGACTGATCATTTCTGGCACAGAACTCACAATGACTTCAGCTGTGCCGGAGAGACCTAGGAGAGAGCTTGCAATGGGACCCTACTAAATTCAGGATTCAGCTTAGAGATAGGAGTGAAAATGGAAGAACATTTTAGTACATTCCCTTCTGTAAATTATCAGTCCCAAAGCTGAAATACAACTCAAGAGCATCACCAAGTGACTACAGATTAAAAGTGTATTTTAAGCATAACTGCGGTGTATATTCAGATATCCCCACCCATTCTCTCTCTTTTTGATGGTTGCTATTTACGCCAGTAGCAACCTTTCTCTAATCTGATCCCACTTTGATTTCATTCCTCTAGTAATACTTACCATTTATAGATTAGAGACAGAAAAATAGAACACCAGAAGAGCTTTTCAGCATGTCGCAAACACTTTCTTCCTATTCCTACAAGACACTGTAAGACTGCACATAGCACTGAAGCAGGTAAAACTTTGTCTTGTGGTTCCTGGAAAAATGGAAAGAAATTAAAGAGCAACTTCCCAAACCTGAAAGAAACTCCCAGAGTGTTATTCTCTCACCTCTAACTAATTCTTCTTTTCCATATATTATTTTGGCTTCTTTCAACAAGCAAACTTCAGCAAGCTGACAGAACACTTAATGGAAAATCAGTGGAAAGCTGTCTTAGGCATGTGGGCAGTACAGTTTCCTCTCTGTTAATGCTACCTGAGGGAATCAGTTAGCTGCTTGCTAGTTTATGACCACATTGGAATCTCCTGCAGTTGTGCTGTGAGAGACTAAAACTTTAATATAACTGTTCTTAATGGAAATTACTCATACTATATGTTTGTTGATGAATAGCTACATGCAAAAATTAATGAGAACACAGAGTTATAAAATAACTTCATATATCTCTAATGGCCAGGAAAACACAGTTTTGCCAAGGTGGCAAAGCTCACTGTCTCAGATAAAAGTCTAATGTATTTTTCATTTTTTCTATAGTAAGATTCACTGTATAATGTCATTTTGAAAATGTAGAGACCTGACGAAAAAAAAAAAAAGCTGTCAACAAAAGCAAACAGACAAATATAAGGTGTATCAAACTTAATTTTGTAGGATTCAAATCCTGCTGTCCTTGTACTAAGTCCATAGCCTTATTTTTCTTGGTTCTGGTAATAGTCTTTGCGAACGCATCATCCTTGCATCCATCCTCCAGTTTCTGGAGAAGTTATGTCTGTACTACAAAACTGTCTATCACAGTTATTTACCAGCTGCTTTCAGTCCTCATATAATCATATCTGAATATGAGCCTGAATAAGCAAGGTTACACACAGCGGTGAGAGAGGAATCAGCCACAACAAAATGGAAGGGAGGACTGCTGAGTGGTGAAAGCTGGGCTATTCAGCTCCCTGGGCAAATAAAGGTCAAAGCATGCTGATGGCAAAACTTGACCCAATATTTAGTCTTGAGCAGTAGAACCCATATTTCATTGCCATTGCTCAGCCATCACAAGTGATATAAAGTTTCCATTGTCTACAATCATAACTCTTCCAGCATTTTAAGTACAGAAGATAGTTCTTAGTTTGGATGCTGCAGACCTCTCAGCCTGCAATAAAAGAGGGTGAAGCTATACACCAGTAACTTAAGTTTGCCATATGCTTAAATCATATCCACGGAATTACTCAGTGAACATGTAAAAACTTGTCAAACTCCACCAGTTTGGATGGTTGTCTGAATCCTAATGCTGCTCTGCTGCTACTTATCTAGTCAGGCACAGAGCTTGTGAAGAGCTGCCACACCTCTCCTGACAGAGATGGCACAGTCAGAAGGGCATTACTTACAATGCACATTAAAACTGGGGGGGAAATAAAAAAAAATTATGATTTTTCTTCCATGTTCCAAACAGCATATTGAGAAAATCCCCTGCATAAAAAACACAACTGACATGGTCTATGAAATCACTTGGTATCCTTCTCACTTCTGATTTAATTAACTCAGCTGGATTTTGCCATCCAAATATGAAAAATGCTGGCTTTCATATTTTGGAAAGTGAGAAATGAATAAGCAATGATGTGAACTCGGCAAAGTGCAAGCAGACCTGGTCCAAACCTCTCCGCACTGTCCCAGCAACACTGACTTGCTGCAAAGTGCCCTGAGGTTGCCAATAATGATGAATTTTAGCATTCCCCTGTTATTTTTATATGGTCAAAACAATTCCATTCATTTCTTTTTGTGACCTTCTTAGATATTGTGTCACAATCTCCCATTCTGAAAAATCTCAGAAGCAGCAGTTGATTCCTGGAGTATTGTTTGTAAAAAATAACCTTACCAAACATTGTCCCAGCAGCAAAAACCTCATCCCTCAACTATTTGTTTGCCCCAGACCACTCTTATCAACTTATAAAAAATTCTTATTACATCTAATTAATATGGATAATCACTAACATGTACACCAACCATCTCATTCCAGGCCGTGTCTCAGACCTAACACTAACTTAAATTCGCACCTTGAAGAAGAATCATATTTAGTCTGCCAAGCATTGCTAAGGGCAAGAACAATGCTTGAAAAAAAATCTCTCAAGTTTTTCTTATGCCTTTTAGGCATCTTTGATGTTCAGACATGAAAGTTTTCCCTCTCAGACTGACTTCAGCTGAAGGTTGCTGCTAGTCAGCCCCTTTCATGTTCCTTCCCAGCTGTCTAAAGGCAGACTGTCCTGGCAAAGCAACTTGTTTTACTCTTAAATATCTATCCAGATATTTCTACATCCTTTCCTCAGTAAATTGATTCAGTTTTTTGTAGTTGGTATCTTAGCCGCATATTACTACTTTTCATAAAATGTTCCACTCTGCTCTCCCTCCTCTCCTTGCTGTTTCCACAGTCTGCAGTATCACGGTGTCTGCCTGTAGGTACCTGGCATTTCCCCAGCCTCAGGCAGCACCACTTTGTTGTATTAGTCTGTCCAGCACCTCTGGAGAGTGCTCTGCCATCATACCCCACCATCTTCCCAGTGTTCTGCACTCTCACTCTTTTCCCATGAACAAGCCAAGCAGTGCAACCCTGGCACTTAGTATTTCCTTGAGCTGATCAAGTTTTTTACCACATCCCTTTCAGCAGCTGCTCCAGCTGTCCAGCAATATCATCCCTGTGTTTCTGCCCATCTCTCACCTTTTGCTGTGCCCTATGTTTTAAGCAATCTTCTTCACTATCTTCTTAGTGACTTTCTTTCTGGAGCTGATCTGAAGAACTGCTGCTCCCCATGGCTGCTCTCCCACACTTTTGCATTACTTTACTTATTCAGACTCTAGATTTGACCAGCTGGGGACTGGCAGCATTTGCTGCAGGAGCATAAAAATATTCAACTAGACCTTAAAATTCTGGTCATTTTATTTACTGTCCCCAGGTGATCCATTGTGACATTTCAGGGGTGGGGTCCTGGCACCCTTACAGGTACCTCTAGAGCACCCAAACAAACAGTTCCCCAGGAATACCTATTGCAGCAAAGTGAAGATTATGTGTCCCCGTTCAACACGGGACTCAGTCACCTTTGTGTGACTTTGTGCTTTAGGGAGAACTCTGACTGAGAATTTCCTGGCCTGAAAAAGAGGGTCCTGTGGACAGCAGCTTTTCACTTGGGAGCCCTCTTGAGTCTTGTTGGTCACTGAGGTTATCACACCAAGTCAAGATGCAGGATTTCAGGACATTGGATTTGCTCCTTAACTCCTCCTGTGGAGCAGACATCACCTTAGGGCTTTGTAAAACAGCATTTCAGCTGCTGATCTAGTCTCTCCATTCACATTGCTTGCCAGTATGTAATGTAGCATGTCCTAAATTTTCAAGAATGGTTTTAAGAATTAACCTGCTGCTAAATGGCTTCCACTGTAGAAATACATCTCTTTCAGAAGACATAGCTAATATTCTTCTTTACAGATGCCTCCCTAGATTGACTGATACTTATTATCACCTTCCAACCAGCCACCTTTCTTCAGTGCAAGGGCAGCACTATACATTGGTTTTCATTGTACAAACATTTTGGAGATCTATTCCTATTCATTTGCAACTGTTCGCTTTTTCTCAGGCTCCTCTGTCTTTCTTCTGCTTCCTAGTGTCAGAATTCTTACACAACAGAATAATTTCTAAATAAATTGCTACCTGTGGAGAATATACATCCCCAGGATGAAACACTTCTTGGGTTTCTGTACAACAACATAATGATGGTTCATCTTTCTATTCACAATTTGAAGGATCACTGGGTCTTACAAAGAAGGATCTTTATCTCATCCTGGTTCTTTCAGTGATCTAAGCCTTGGCATGAGCAAAAACCCACACCACACAGTTTCTAAGACTGTGAGAATATATAAGCCTTCACCCTATTTCAAAGGCTCTTTTCAGGGTAAGGGTTATTAGAATAAACCCTAAAGATAGAATTTACCATATAGAAGGGTTACTAGCAATAAATTTCCTAGAAGATTCTTTCCACATGAGTGATCAAACCAAAACAAAATTGAAAAACAACAGCCTTGGGCTTTTCTTTTTCTCTTGTTGTTACAGTTTGTTGAACAAATTTTGATGCCAAAAGCATTATTATTTCCCATCTTCTAGAGAGATCTGGACTATCATTAGAAGAATTAAAGCTTCCTGATGACCCTCTAAGCCAGGGCTTGTACAACAGTGAAATTGCAAAGGACTAGAGCAAGTTGACTCCCTTGTTGTTTCAACTGCTTGATTACTGTGTGTTCCCAAAGACTTGGAAAAAATAATTGTCAGCAGCAGAGAGTGTAATCAACCTGGACTTGATGAAAAACAAAGATCCACCTGAGATGTCACAGCTCACACAAACTGTTTCAGTCACAAGGAAAATCCCAAATTATGATTTGAAGGTGTTGGGCTAGAACAAATTAAACAACACTTTTACAGTGAACCTCTTTAAATAGGACAATGTTCCAACTTATGAATAACTACAGAGGACCAAAGGTGTTGTATCATATCTTCCAGTATACATCATGTGTTAAGTCTCAATAGGCAGATTTATCCAATTTCGTTTGATCTCTGCTGTCTGGAACATGCTACACCTGTGAGACAGACCCCATGTGCAAAGCATGACTCGTAAATGAAAGCCAAATGTGGCTGGAAATAGTGCTTGCCAGTCAGAACACGTATAGAGCTGGTGCTTTCCCCAAAACCGTTGCTGCTGATCTCTTCAGGCTCCTTTTGAGAGAGTTGCATGTGCATGGGTCTCATTACTGACAATTTTTTTGGCACAAAGGTCCAATAAACACCAAGCAACTTAACTTATTAACTACCTTTTTACACTTCTCCTATGCCAGTCACAAGTCTAGGTTGTACAGCTCAGTTCCCAGCAGTTTCTCGGGTGGAAGATGAGGCTTCAGTATTCCTAATTAAATGTGTTCCTCTCATTACCATCCTAGGACTGGTGGCCAGCCAAAACTGTCCTTTGGTCTCTCCCACAAGCATTACTGTGAAGCATGGCTTCATGCCCACCACTAAGCTGAGCAGGAGGGTATTTAACACGAGGAGGCATGTTGCTCAATTTTCACTCCTGCATTCTCTATTCTGTAAGGAAAGTGAGGCTTTGAAGTTTTATGACTAAGAGGGCTCTTCTTTTCTTTCCAATTTTGTCTGGTCTTGCAAACACAGATCTGATACACACATTTTTTTTCTTTTCCTAATTGACTGTCTCTCTCCCAGTATTCTGGGAGCTATGTTAAAGAGCATAAGAGCTATGTAAAACCATAGAATTCAGCAGCAAGTACTGGGTGCAAAATAATTCTACCAAAAAAAAATCTTCAGAAAAAAAATTTACTTTTATTAAGAAACAGAGTTTCTTCTGAGAATGAAGGAATCACAACTGATCACCAAGAAAAGGCTTCAACCCAGAAGCCCTTACAGATTCTGTACTTAAAATTTTGCTCAGGTGTCTGTATGTGCTATTCAGAAAAGCTGGCTTGTCATATACAAAACACTCCAAATCTGAATTGCCTTTGTTTTTATATTTGCATGTGTATGTGAAAGGGAGTTTTGATCTTCTGAACATTCAAATTCTAATTCAGCAGCAGAAATATGTGAGCAAGCCTCCTAAAATGGAAGTTTGCATCTAGGAAAGAAAGTGCCATTCTGATCTAAGGCCTAAACAATTTCTCCTATTGCCAGAGGTAAATTCTGTACATTTTTCTTAAAACAGAATAAATATTAAAGAAGGTGCAAACAGTACTGATGAAGACACAAGCAGCAGAATATACTGAAACAGCCCACCACCCAGACCACAACTTTTAGAAAATGTTGGCTGCATTTTCTTGTGATACAACTGTCACAAATTCCACTGAAGTCAATTCAGGGATGAAAGTAAAGGGAGAGCAATTTGCAGTATCATAGCATTTGTCAGAAGTGGTGGGGACAATAAATTTTCTGTAGTCATTATCTCAAAGGGGTTTTTGGCCTTTGCTTGGAATACCTGAATCCCAAACGAAGGATTGCTGAGAGCATGAAAATCATAGAACTTTTTTAACATCCATGTTTCATAGAATGCACTCTGTTTTTCTTCACATGTTGGTATCAAGGTGAGAGGTATTTACTTCAGCTGTTTAAAATATTGCAGAATGGATTTTTTTTTTTTTTTTTTTGCTGCGTACCCACACATCAGCTAAATAAAGTGCTTGTTTCTCTGTCTCTAGAAAATCTGCAATACCATGAACTTAAGGAGGAGGCAAGGGTGGTAGAGAAGTCAGGGGGATTACACTCCTTTTATGTGCTGTTCAGAAGTTACTTAAAGGTTTTTTAAGATCTTGGGACTCAAAGGTCAGTTGGGGGTTAGATGTGTTAGTGGAAAAATATCTGGCTGGCATAGTCCATGGAATGTGTTGCAACGACCTTGAAAAACTCTGGAAATACAAAGCTTAGGAATTTTATAGAAATTAAGGAGTTATTGGCAACATTTTTGACAGAAGACAGCTCAGTGGAAATATCCTCATCCCAAAAAACTCCTGATGACATTTCTGGCTCATTTGTTTTTATTGCATGGCAATACACTGACATCTAGTGGGTATTGTCCTCTTAGGAATGCTGGGCCTAACCAGGACAGGGAAGAAATTGTCTGATCTAATCTCTTTTTTTATTTATTTTATAATGGAACAGAACATTTTTGACTAGACAAAAACTTTCCTGGAAATTTTTCTCTTACTTTTTCATAGGAAACCACAATTCTTCCATCATTTGCCATTTTTGGCTGAAAGCTAAATTGAAGTTTTCTTTTTTTTTTTTTTTAATTAAAGTTTAATGTTTTCAGTTTCACACAGAAATTTTCCAAGCAGGTACCTCTCCAGTCTCTGTCCCTGTGAGGCATCCATTGCTGCTCTACCACATAAATCCTCCTCCTTTCTCTTACAGTTCAGGGAAACAGAACGGAGGTCTCTGCACACAGAGGAGTCACAGTTGTACAACTGATTGTTTGCCTTTTCCCACACACAAAGCCATCTTGGTTAATATTCTTTCAGTTTGGACTGAAATGTCTGTGAGGAGGATGAGAATTTATCCCCCAGGGAGAGGCAGGACTGCAAAGCTCACGTCTCAGCAGCTGGTGTGTGGTGAGGTGGGGCTGGGGTATGGCATTCCCTGTGTGATCTCTGCTTTGTGGACCAAGAAAAACACATGAAAATTAAAGCATCTGTTGCTCTCCCTCTCCAAGCAACATGGCCTTTCCCCAGGTGCTGGATTTCTCTGACTGATGCCTTTATGAATCCTTGTAATCAAAGCCACCTTTTCACTTTGTTCTGCACTTCCAATCTGCCATTCCCACCCCAGGTGTGATTAATCCCATTGCTTACTAAAGGGCTTTCCCTCTCAAAGCCCTTTTACACGGCAAGATGCGGGGCTGGGCTGCACCCCCCCTCAGCCCTTGCAGTGGCAACGCTGGACCACCCCCACAGCCACCACTAGATAGGGGACCAGCACATGCTGTAGGGGCAAAGCTCAGTTTCCCTGACATCTGCAAACAGGAATGGTTTGGGGGCTCTTGTTTTCCAATGAATATTTTACTGTGTCAAACCATGAGAGAAACCAAGCAAGGGAAAGGGAGAGGAGTCAGCAGGGCTACATGCTAAGGTCTGTGATTGGCCATGGGAGGGTATTTGGTGTGGGACAGCAGGAAAGTCCTTCTTGTCCTCACCCCCAGCTCTGAAATGGGGGCTATGACTGGCTGCCATGTGTCTATTGGCTTGATCTGCTGGGCTGGTGAGATATCTTTGTGCCTGGCAGAAGAACAGACTAGTAATGGTGCCCTGGTTCTGGCCAGGACAGGAGTACCTTTTTGCAGTAGCTAGGAGAGGGCATGGCTAGGACCTGAAAGTTATTCTATACCACCTCACAACATTTCTGGGGGCAGGGAGAAGGGAATTTGCTTCCAGAAGAAGGGCTCTCTTGTAGCTGGGTAGTGAGCAGTGAGCATTTGCTTGGCTGCAGTTGAGTCATGCTCTGCAGTGAGCATTTGGGCACGTGAATCACTCTCTTCTTTGTACACTTTTATTATTAATGCTGTTGCTGTTAATTTTTCTTATCTCATTGCTGTTTCCAGTAAGCTGTTCTTATTTAAACTGGTGATCTTTGCCTTTTGTGCCTCCAATTCCCCTCTCCAGCCCACTGCAGCGGGGAGGGAGAAGCAGGAAAGCAAGAGAGGCACGTGGTTTGGAGAGTCTCAGTGGGAGCACCGAACTGGGGAATACCATCCCTAAGCCACAACACGTGGTTGACTTCTGGCAGTGCAGGGTGTGAACCAGAAGACCTGAATGCCTGCATATAAACCAGGGGGAAGGCTGGTAGGACTGACAGCTGTCTGCCATTCACTTTCTGCTTGAAAGCTTTAGTCAGGAGACTGTGAAATATTGGTGAGAAGTTACACTGAGTTTTTTGCACACCTCAGATTTGTTCAACTAATAATTTAATCGGCAGACCAACTATAAGCCTGTGTTGTTTAAGAGCGACTGATAAAATAAATCACTTCATGTATAAGAATTACTGTCCTTTGTGATAGAGTGCAAATAAGACCTGTCTTAGAGAGAAGCACACAGACATTAGAGCAAACAATGTAGTAGTTCAACTGTTGCAGAAAAATTAGTCTGCAAGAAAAAATAAGAATTGCCAGTTAAATTTGATTCAATTTGGGTACATATGCACAGAAACTGCTGTGGTCCATGAATCTTCTTACCTCCTGGTTTCTGCACAACAGCAAATATTTTTCCAGGCTTGTTTTGATGCATTTTTTATAGTGTTATTTCATTCCTGGAACTAGAGGAAAAACAGATGAGGAGCAAATTTCCAGAGCTTGCTGCAGCTTGGAATTTCACCTTGATGGTGAAAAGTGGTTGGATCCAAGCTTGGATAGAGACCAGCAAGAGGTCTAACAGGTGCCCAGCCTGTTAGTATTTGTAAACCTTCTTTTCTTCAGCCTGAAAACACCCTGAATCTATGCTGAATGCATTTTAAACCTTAAACAAAATTGATAATAGTGGAACACTGCCATTTTTCCCTTAGACATTGATCCTGATAATTCAAGGTAAGCCATTATATTCATTAGAATTTGATTCTAAGGGATTTTTTGCCCTTAGCCATAGTAGCCACAGTAACAGTTTGTGTATCTTTTAAATATTGGAAGACCAAAGGTCTTGGTTTCAAATCTTCTTAAAATGACCCAGCATTTTCTTGGACAGAGGCAGGCGGTGGTGGCCGAGCGGGTTGGTGCAGGCTGGCATACTGCCCGGCCCCGGGGCCAGAGGTCCTACTAGCTCTCAAATTGTCCTCCTGGCATTCCCCTCCAGCCTTCAGAGCAGAAGCTCATGTTTGATTGCATTCAAAGGCAGATTGTCTTTGCTGCTTGGCCCCAGTCCCTGCAGCA
Source organism: Ploceus nigricollis (assembly GCA_013399945.1). Taxonomy (NCBI): domain Eukaryota; kingdom Metazoa; phylum Chordata; class Aves; order Passeriformes; family Ploceidae; genus Ploceus; species Ploceus nigricollis. The sequence continues at coordinate 403,517 of VXBC01004941.1, read as the reverse complement.
GCAGAATATCCTGATGACTTTTGCAGACTCGGAGCAGCGCTGTTTTGCCATCGCGGCAGGTTCTGATGTCAGGACGTCTGAGGGGCAGCACGCAGGTTAAATAAGGCTACTGTGCATGCAGTTAGCCTTTCTCATCCAGGAGCAGCAGCGAATGTTTGCGGTCTCATCCTCCCCGAAAGCTCAGTGGCCTTTTTACTGGTGGCAAATTCCTCAACACCAGTCTCATCAGGATCAAACAGAAACAGAGCTTTCTGGGCTCAGAAAAACATAAAGATCAAACGCTGCCAAATGCCGTGTCTGGAGCAGTTCCTCCCTAAATCTCCATGGGAATAGGATGGGAAAACAAGGGAACATAATGCCAGTCTCTGAATTGTTTCTCCATCCTTCATAACTGTAAAATGCTACAGATAGAATACCCATTTAGAGAGACGGGAAAGAAGTAAAAAGCAGGAAAAGCAAATTTACTTTGTTAAAGTGAAAATCTATAAACAGGATATGTCTCACTTTTTTTTTCCTCCATTGCATTTAACTACTGATAATAAAAACATCCCCACCTGAGCTGGGCTCAAATCAGGCACCTATTTCTGGCAATCCATTCTGACATTTCCTTTTACCTGTGGACACAGCTCTTTGGTGAAAATGATCCCTTCTTGACCAAAGAGCCAGGCCAAGCAAGTGAGTCTTTTCTGACGCATAGCCCTTGCCTGGGCCAGGCTTCCCACAGGATGCAGTTCTAGAGGGCAGAGCCCTGGCCAAAAACAGGGATGGCCAGCTCCAGCCCTGCCTGCCTTGCCAGCAGCAGCAGCCAGAGGGTCAGAGCTCTTCTGTCACCCTGAGCTGCACCCCATGTAGCAAAGGAAGACAAGGAGAGCCCAGAGCTCCCACCTGCCAGCCATGATCTAAAGGCAAGCGTGTCCCTCAGAGCACTTTGAAGCAGGCTGGGTTTGCTGTTACCATGAACTGAAACCAGCCCAGCATTGCTTTCTTATCGATGGCATGTATTGTGGCTGTCAGGCACTCCAGTCTATCCACTCCTCATCAGATATGTACTGGATCAAGTCCAGAGAGGGTCTAGACTGCTCTGAGCCTCACAAGATAAAAATTTTAATAAATTTTTATTTAAAATTTTAATAAAAATTCGGCTCATCATGAGGTAAGCTGGCAGGAGCTTCAAAAGCAACCAACACTGGGAAACCAACAAATGTCATCAGGGCTTTCAGGTCAGGGCATTCTGCTTCTTCCCATATTGTGTCTGAGCGTGAGATTTTAGGATTTTCCCCCATTCCTTCAGGATTCATAGCCCAGATCCCCAGAGATAGGAGCCTAAATATTTCTTTTTAAAACAGGAGCAACAGTTTACTTGCTTGCTGCCTTTCCTTCTATTCCTCATCTCTGCCCCTCTGTAGATATGGCAAAATAAAACCCAGTTGTCTCCTCTACTCCTCTCCTACCTCACTGTCCTCTTGGTGAGGATAGGATGCTCATAAAAGAGGGGATGAAAAGTTGCCTTGCCAGCATTATTCTCAGATTTGTGTAGCATCCATAACTTGGAAGGCATGCAGACCACATAAATGAACAACCATGGCATGTGGCAGGGGCGATGCACCAGTGACAGTCGGATTTAAAAGAACGGACTCCACTGACTGGAGCTGCCAGCTGCATTACGTAGCATTTTGAGACATGAGGGGCTTGGCTCTGGGGAGGTGACACTGGCTGCTTGTGCCAAGCAGTTGGAAGAGCCACGCTTTCTCCTCATTTCCTGACAGGTGTATGCCTGCCTTCTGCTGCTTGGATTTGCGTCAGGGTGTCTGGTCAGCATCCCAGCTGCCAGGAGGAGATTAGCAACCTCTATGGCAAAGTTTGAATTTTCCATTTACCAGATGGCTAAAGGATTGCGCTCTTGTACTTATTTTTTTGTTTGGATATGAACTTTGGAACACAGGAACAGCCTGTGTCCTCTGGAGATGAGATGGTGCTGTGCTCTGCACAGGGCAGTGGTTTGGTTCTGCTCAGAGGCTGCAGCTAATCAGCTCAGTCTCTCACCTCTGATGAGGCATTTCCTTTCGTGGAGATATCAAATGTGGGCTCTCCACAGACTTGTGCTGGCAATGGGCTGTCTTCCAGACCTCATTTATAAAACCAGTCTTGGGAAGCCTGGCATTTCCCAAGAGACATCCTCTTTTCCCCATAGCAGCTGGTCACACCTGCCTCAGCAATGTGCTGTTGCTGAGACCCACTGCTGAAGGAGCAGAAGTATAGCAGGAAATTCTCTATTAGAGCTCAATATCTTGGAAAATATCCCCCTCCCCCACCAAATTCACAGGCAGTTATTAGTCTCTGAGTGCGAATTGTATTCCTTGCCTGCAAGGAGGTGGGTGAGAAATGGAGGGACATAAAACTGCAGCTGGAAGAAGGGTGAACTCATTTCCTTCCTTCTGATCTTGCTGTTTCGGGGCTACACTCAAGGAAATGGAAAGTGATCATTTTAACACACTTAGAGTCTGCCAAAGGTGCCACAGCACTGGGAGCACTTCCTCTTGTGAGCACTATATAAATAGAAAGCCTTATATGGAAAGAAAGGAGAAGCAGGTTCTCAAGAGTATCTTTGTTGCTACTGTTATTGGCAAAAACAATCTGCTCCTGAATGCATAGGTGAGAAATTGTACCTCTAATTTGTGTCATGGGGCTTTATGCAATGAAACTCTGGGGTAAGTTTTTTTACCCAGGAAGAGTAAAACATATCCCCAGTTCCAAATATCATCCCAACACCAATTTCATTGGAGGCACAGAATGGAAACTTCTGGGACCAACAATTCCTGCTGTTAGGCAACAGCAGAGGTTGAGGGGTGATTATTGAAGTGCAACACTGGTTTAGCTGGGAGACCAAAGCAGTACAATGGCAGACACAAAACTTTTAAGAACAAGTTGGACAAATATCTGTCAGGCACGTCAAGTGGTCATGAAACAATGGAAATAATGATCAGCTAAATTTCCTAGCAGCCCTGATTTCTATCATTTCTGGGATGTTTTGTGACTGTTTGGTCACAAGTACAGCAAACCTTTTAATTATGACTGTGGCAAATCTAGACATAACCAATAAAACTGTTAGGATTGTAATACTAGAACTGTCTGTGCAGCAATTGGCTAGAGCTGGGCTGGGAAGATATGTGGGTAAGGGAAATATGTGATATACCGGGTGGTCTTTGCTCATCCTCCAGAAATGCCTTATGTTCCTAATTTTTTCCTATCTCTATTAATTATCATATTTATTTGAAACAATTTTAAAAGGATAAAGCATTATTCAGTGGAAAAAGTTACTAGAGGTCTGTTGGAATCTTTCCATGAATGCCTCATCTGTAAAAATTACATCAGATCAAGGAAAAGGAAACTGAGCCAAGCAGAAAGGCATTCACAACAGGTGCAGAGCAAACTGGACAGCACACTACTGATCCCCTCTGCCAGCTATGGGACACACTATAGTGTCTGTCCTCGCTGATCTTGGACCACAGAGGGGAATGGTATTGTCAAAGAGTCCTGATGGACAATGCCTTTCCTTTTTACTTCCCTGGGGCTCCCATCCACCTGCCTGTGCTGCTTACATCCCCAGCAGCAGAGCAAAAAAAGAGCCAGTGGTATTTCAGGTGGGATCACTGAATGATTCCAAGGTACCCAAACTATTCTGGAGCTCATTTGTTCTCCCACAGTTATCTCTAAAGTGCAGTTTGATGGAGTCTCCATGTTACAAGCATGTCTCTGTCTCTGAGCCACTTGTGCTTCTGTGTTCCCAAAAGCAGCTGCCCCAAAGAAAGTCTGTTGTACTTCATCCTACAACAGCATTGAGCTGATGAGATGGGATAAAGTGACATGCTAAAAGGAAACTCACCTCTGGATGGAAATGGAAAAAAGTGATGATGACAAACGACATCGTTTAATTCTTTAGAAAAAAACCTAAGCATTGAAGAACCATTAAAAAAAAAAAGCCGGTAAAACACACTGTTGGTGATCACCTCTTCGTGCTTTCTGCAGCTCAGCCCATATGCATAAATGATAAATTATACAGGCTAGGTGTTAGAAGAAAGGTTCTAATGAGCAAAACTATGAGGATGCAAATGAGACTCCCAGCATGGGAACTAAATGGAGGAGATGGTGGCAAACAAAGTGGGCCCCCAGGCTGTTTTTGGAAGAGTCCAGTCAGCTGCCAGAAGATATTATCTACTGCAGCTAGCCTTGGGTCAATGATCTGGAAAGCTTCCTGTGCCCCCAGCATTCTCTTGGCCTCAGTGAGGTCACAGGGATGCCTCATGCTAGTGCAAGTCTCCACATGGCTGTCCCCAAGCAGACATGGACCAGGTCACTTCCTCGCACCCCAACCAAAGGTAGCAGAAGATACAGGAGGTCATCACTGCTGGAAACCTGGCCTTGAAGTCACCTCTGAGACTGTAACTGCTCTGAAAGTCAGCAGATGCAATGGCTTTCACCACTTTGTCCTTCAGAAATTAATCATTCTGAATGTCTTCCTTGAAAATGCACTAACACACATCTTCGTGGGTTCTTCAGGCTGATTAGTGTTTAAAAAAA
>VXBC01004941.1:298710-390859 GCA_013399945.1 Ploceus nigricollis | reverse complement strand
TATATATATATATATATATATATATAGGATATTTAGTTGGATACATTACAAATATTTGGTTGCTAAAATAAGACTTTTTTTTTTCCACAGTACCTTGGTGCCAGGGAATAGCAAGAGTAGAGATAATCACTAAGAAAGTTCATGAGGACTCCTAAGGCTGAGACACCCTAGAAGGGCCCTGACTCTTAGGGTCTTCTATGGTCCTGGACTCCCAAGGCCCTTGCACAGCCAATCACTGCACTTAATGCAGCAAAACTCTAAGTACAGCAAGAAATGTAATAATAGGAAGGACTGGGACCATGCCAGCCTCATCTATGCAGAGGATGCAGATGCAGAGGACAAATCTTGGCACAAAATCATAGCCACTAATGAAAACGCTCCCCAGGTAGTTTGTCTGTACGTTGAATCTGCAAGCTGCAATCTAACATCACAGCTGTAACCACCACAGTCACAAACACAACATTTAAATCTCTTTATAATGATGAGAAGCTGGGCATTGAAACCTACAAAACCTAAGATATTATTTGGCCTGGCCTTAGGAACAGCCTGAGAGAACAGCTGTTCTGTTGCTGCAGGCTCCAATCTGTAGTCAGGTTGCTGGGTCACAATTACTTGTTTCTAGACAACCCCTGAAAGACTCAAAAATTCAGATCACTGTATCTGATAACTCTTCTTACAGGACACTTGATCGTCTTCTTTCTAATGAAACCTTTTCAAGAATGACTTTCATTCTGCACATACTGTGAACCCTATTATAAATCAAATGTCTGGGCAGTCCTACTTTGCTCTTAAGAATTAGCAATAACTTTTGGAGGGAATTATGGCCTAGATTTTCATAATCACCATGTAACTCCACTATAACTCCAGTAAATTCAAAGCAGTTTTTCAGCACTTCCCTTAGCATCAGCAGAAAGTTACACTTTGTGCATTTCAGTAGGTCTTTTGTAAAAACTGTCCAAATCTGTTGGACAGGGTTTTTTTACTCCTGAAACTTTCTTTCTGCAATTTATTCACCTGATTCTAATCTTACCTCTTATGGTCACCGTGTATGTTCAAGGGTTTTTGAAATAGCTAGACGTAGCTGAGAGAGAAATATCTTAACCACACCCCTACCTCCCAGAGCTTCGAGGGACCCTAATTCATTCAACCTTCCCATGGTGGCTGAGCTTCCTAGACAAGTCTTCTTCTCTGCCCCCAGGAGCCCCACAGTCAGAGCACTGGTTTCCTGTCACAGACTTCTACAAAGCATGGCCAGCAGCTTAGAAGGGCACCATATGTCTCCCAAGTGTACTCTTGTTTATACATCACACTCTTTTGTTTGCTTTTTTGTACCTCAGCCTGTCATTGTTGACTCTCACTGGTTGTTTACTGCAGCATCATCTGTTCCTGAACATCCCTCACAGAGCCAGCAACACTGCACGGGACATCGAGCAAGAAGTTTGTGTGCAGGCCAAGAAAATGCAACTTGAATACACATAGGAATGTTCTGTGACCTGTGAAACAAGATGTCAGCTTGGAGAGTTGGTTTTGCTGCCCCTAGCACAGAATACTGATCTATATATTAATGTAGCACTAACAGTCCTACAGCAGTAAAGTTCTGCTCCTTCTCCCACTCTTGCTTTCCTTCTTCCACACAGCCAGCTTTCTCATGCCTCTCAGACTGACTCACATCCCATTGCCAAAGGTATGTTTTGGCCAGAGACCAGGCTGGCTGCCTCCCCAGCTGGGAGACAGCCACTCTCGTGCCTGGGCACTGGGGTGAGACTGTGCAAACAAGTGCTCTCTGCCAGGCAGTTCCTGCTCCAGGCAGCCGCCTTTGTTCTGCTCCTCTCCTTGTCACCTTGTGCCTGCCACTGCCCAGTTCTGCTTGCAGTTCACGTAGGTTGTTTTCAATCACCTTCAAGGAAAATGGCTATGTTCAAACCTCCTGCAAGCCAGATGTGCCCCACTGGTTGCCAGGTGAAATGTGCTAATCTAGAGGGACTTGAAGTTTAGGATTGCGTTAGGGAGTGTTCCTGCGTATGACCTTGTGCAGCATTATCCCAGCTCTACTTCTTGCAAAAGCGGGAGAATAAATTCATAATGAATGAATGGAAAAAGAATGAAACCAGAGAAGCAGCTGAGGCAGAGCCGTGTTGATCACACCAGGCTTTGTTTTCTGTATAATGTGGAGTCTCGGACTCCTTTGGTGAGAGGTACCACTTTGAGACCACACGCTGTGCTTCCTCACAAAGAATTCACACCTTTTTTTTGCTTCTACTGTATCCTGTAATAAAAGTATTTTAGACTGCGGTTGGTCTCTGTGCATTGGAAAAATGGTGGATGGAGCTGAGAAAGGAACCATGAAAGATGTAGCATTCAATCTTAAGTGGAGCAAGCAGAATATGTAGCAATGGCAAAATCACTCCTTACAACTGTCTCAATAAAACTTCATGTTGTTGAACAGTAAAAGCATTTGTGTTTTTATTATTTTAAGATTCAGTTAAAATCAGGAACAGAAAAATGACAGACCTAAACTACAAGTGAACAGCTGATCAAGGACAATGATCATCCACACAAACAAGACACATTTATCATACTGACACTCATCTAACATCCAGCCACCCCATCTTTAAATAATCACTATGGGGATGATGCAGAGTTTATTCCTAAAATCAAAGTGTGAACTATAAGGGAAAAATCACATGGCATCTTGCTGATACATACTCTTGTACTGAACTTAGAATACAATGTACAGAGAGACCTCTGACTTAATTAGCTGCCCACTGAGCTAGAGCTGGCTTCTATCTTTTTTCTGCATATGAAACCACAGAGCTTTCTTAGTACATTATTTCCATATGTGTTTATATTGCTATCTTTGCCCCTTGATCCAGCAATTTAAGTGAGCATTCCTGTCTAAAAAAAAAATATAACAAAATGTCTATCCACTTACCTAAAGTATCCATCAGTTCAGTTCTCCCTTTCCATCAGTGTGAGCCAGAAGAATCCCCAGGAAAATCCATACAGTCTGCCTGGTAGGCGGCTGTTGAGAATCAGATCAAGAGGCTCTTTTTTATGTCATTTTATTCCTCTTTATTCAGGATATGATTTCTCATGCTTTGCTTCAGACATATTAAAATCCTCACTTACCTAAGTAGCTGTGCCTAGGATCGTGGCTGGTTTCAAGACACGAACACCCAGCTAGGGCTGGACAGGCGTGTGCTGGCACAGCACAAGGAGCAGGGTTCCGCAGCCTGAGCGTGAGCACCACCAACAAGCACATCCTCAGCGTGGGCTCACGGCTCTTTTAAAGGTGTCCATGGGGCAGGAGAAAGATGAATCACAACTTATGCACTACTTGCACGTGCATCTGCCCAACACCTCTTGTGTAGGAAGGGATGGTATGTATGTCCGCACAAATATTTACATTTAAGCTCTGGTTGCTTCTACATTTTACCTAGTAGCTTGCTCCAAAACCACTTTTCTAGAGACTGGTCTATCATCAGAATATATCATGTTCCAAATTTGCTTTATTTAGGACTATTATCCATGTTGAAACAGAAAAAAATTATGAGAGAAAGCCTTAATAAAGTCTATCCACTGATCATCCTCTTGCACAGCCAATCCTCTTACCACAGAAAGCTATTAGGTTGGTTAAAGATTATTTCAGCTTCATAAATCTGTGCTGACAAGTCCCAAGTGTTTTTTACTGATTCTGGGTTTGAGCTGATAGCTACATCTCCATGAGAACAGAGAAGATTTTAATCTTGACAGGTCATAAAGGCTCTGAAGGAAAGGGTAGATCTGTGACACATGAGCACAGAAATGGCTACTGAACTTATAGGAGAGGTGGTCAGGGCAAAAGAGGTAAGTGAGGCTGAGCAGACCCTGACCTCAGAGTTGAAATGGGCCAGGAAGTTCTTTCAAGGGCAGGCAGGAGGAACAGCAAGAGAATTATGAGGAACATTAGGAAAAGACAGTGTCATGGAGACCAAATTTCTAAACCATGAAAAATGGCAGTTAAAATAGCAGGTCACCCAAAAAAAAATTCTGCACATCAATTCAATTATGTTTGTATAAGATATTTTGACATAAGAATTTCTTAGTGGTCTTTTACTTCCACTTCAGCAATTAGCTCTGTATCTGGATGATTTTCTTCTTTTCACACAACAGTACAGTTCCTGATGTTCACCATGACCACAAGGGGCTTACCTGAACTGAGCTCATCACATAAGACTATTTACACTACCTCTTTTACAGATACCAACAAACTTTGCAATAACTTCATGTTGAACAAAATGGTAGACTTTTAAATTGAGGTGACTGTTTACAGCCTAACCAGGGAAGCCACTGTTTTAATTTTTTTAAAATTTTATTTTATTTATATTATTAAAATTCTGAGCTTTAAAACACAGATGAGGAAACCTCTAAAAAGTGCTGAGGATGGGTAGTGGTCAGCAGTGTACAGAAAACTGTGAACTACTACAAGTAGCTGTATTGTTAAACAAGCAAACATTAGACATATATTAATAAAAGTCATCTTTAATAGCATTTAAAAATAGCTATTGCAAACTTTATTTGAAGAAAAACAAACAAATTACAATCTTCCAAAGTCCTTTGAAACAGTCTAGATCCTTAACATTTGCTTTATTACTTAAAAAGAGAGAAGCTATTTGCATAGCTGGCATGTTAGTTCACCTCTGTTTGCCCAAAACAGCTCATAAAAGCATTCTTTTTCTATGATCTCTGATTTGATCAAAAGTGGAAATGTGAATGATGATCCTAACTTAGATCAAATTGGGTATATGACTATGTCTCAAGGCAGTCAAGAATTTTAGTTCAAATTGTTTAAGGCCTGATATGGAAAAAGAAGAGATGTGCCAGTCAGTAGGACATTATACCTGCTTATACACTTCCACTGAGCCAGCATATTTTTATTTTCTTCTTTGTATTTAGTATCCCATACAACGTAACAAAACTAAAAACCACTACAAAAAAACCCAGTTCATATTATAACATTATGAGATATAAGCAGTGCTGATGAAGTTTTTGGGTAGCTACTAGGAAATACAACAAATTATTTTAATTTAAAGATAAATCTTAAACTGGAGTACTAGTGACACAAATGCAGCACATAAGGAATTAATGCTCATACCTATCTGAAAACAAGCTATCTATAGGAAAAATAATAATTAATCTCATAAAGCACATTATCAGCCTTTATTGCATTGCCTAGAATAGCAATAGAGCAATGGCATTTCCATTTGGACACAGAAATACATGAAAATTAATAAGAAACAATATGGAAGTGAAATATTTTGATATGGGGAAAAGAAAACTACTGCTGTTCTATTTTATAGATAAATTAAGCATCTAATTTCAAAATCTTCAGATCACAGTTCACTGCATAAGAACATGGTAGAAGAAGAAATGTTATAACAAAAATTGTATTAGTCATTAGAATTAAAATTGAATCTTCTTTCTTAGCATTTCAGACAGGAAAATGATGCCATTAGGCACGAGCTGCTTTCTACTATTCTTTCTTAAAAAATAAAACACTACACAGCGTTGTTGGTTTGGGCACTGTTAGATCTTGTGTTTATGCACATACATTGCACACCGCAGAACACTGCAGCCTGTAACAGCTATGTGTATGCATCTGCTTTCTGCAGGATGCAGCTAAAATCAAATATTGTCAATATTCATACCAACCTGAACAACACATTCAGAGAAATATTGCTAAGATAATATTTTGAAAACTGAATAAAACCAAGTTTTGCATCTTAGGTTTGACTGTCAACAGTGACTGTCAAGGCAAAAGAGTAGCCTGTAATATAAGAAGGACATGGAAGTGTTGGAGCAAGTTCAGAGGAAGGCCATGAAGCTGATAAGAGGATTGGAGCACTTCCATTGTGAAGACAGGCTGTGAAAGTTGGGACTGTTCACCTGGAAAAGAGAAGGTTGTGCGGAGATCTCACAGCAACCTTCCAGTGTCTGGAAGGGGCATGCAGGGAAGCCAGGGAGGGACTCTGTCAGGAGCTGTACTGACAGGACAAGGAGTTATGAGCTCCAACTGAAAGAAGGCAAACTTAGGTTAGATATTAGGGAGTTTTTTACTGTGAGGGTAGTAAGACACTGGAACAGGTTGCCCATAGGCGTTGTGGATACCCCAACATTGTCAGTGTTCAAAGCCAGGCTGGGTAAGGCCTTGAGAAACCTGGTCTAGTGGGAGGTGTCCCTGCACATGGCAGAGGAGTTGGGACAAGAGGATCTTAAGGTCCAGTCCAACCCCTTCACATTCTATGATTCTGTGAACACTGGATCTGGCTCCCATGTTTCTCCTGCACCCATCTGGCCACCTCCCCCTTTATCCTGTGCCACTGATGTGCACAAGCCACAAGGTCCTGCTTGTGAAGTGAACAGGAGCACACGGTATGGAAGCTAACTGGGAATACCTGCACTGCTTGTGTTTGATACAAGTTGTGCCAGGGGAGGCCTAGATTGGATATTAGGAAAAATGTCTTTACTGTTAAGCATCAGAACAGGCTGCCAATGGAAGAAGTGGTGTAACCATCCCTGGGGGTATTTAGCAAGAGTGTAGATGTGGCACTTGGACACAGGGTTTAGTGGCAGACTTGGCAAAGCTGGCTTAATGGTTGGACCTAATGATTTTAAAGGTCTTTTTCAACATAAACAATTCTATGGTGGTGCCATGCTGGGAACTAAAATGGCCCAGCATGCAGATTCTGAGGTGCTCTAAACCTGTTAAGCAGCACTCATTCCCTGTTCTGCACTACAGCAGTATAGAAGATCTCTAAATGACACCCACACTGAAACCTGTAGAGAAACCCTCAGCTAAGATCATGGATGACAGCAGAGGCAGAATTTGGGGGGAACACCTTTAAAATACATTATAGTTTTGTTTTAGACTCAATCCTAAATAAATAGCTCTTACTGATTCAATAGCATATTAAGGGCCCTAGACAGACCATGTCCATTGACACCCTGTGGCTGAAAAGGGCATGGGAAATACCAGTGTACATTGATTTCAATGAACAGCAGAAATGTTCAGACAATACAACATGAAGACTCCATCACAAAAGACCTTTTCATGATTGTTTCTAGCATCACTCCTTAAAACTCCTTGTAGACCTTATTGCTAAAGAGCTCCAAAAGACCTTTTGCTACAAGATTTCCTATTAACTTCAGTGGGAGCACAGCCCCCCTAACATCAAAAATGGGTTATAGAGCAATGGGGATAATATATATGCTGAGCATTTGTGTAAAGGTTCCCACACAACGATGAGGAAAACAAAAAGAAAGTCACAATGCCAAATAATATTCCATTCACTGCCAACACAGTACAAATTTTATCCTCTGAAATTCATTCAAAGCACCAGCCACTACTGCAAAGTGACTGAAGGCACTGATGCAGGAATGTAAAAGGCCACCTAGTGTAAACATTTGTTTAAAGTCATACAAGGTACACTATTTCTTTAAAATAGCTTGATACAGATGCAGATTTGGATGCCTGCAATAAAATGCCTTCTTTATAGAATAAAGTAAAATAAAAAAGAGGATGTTTATTCACTGACTCCAACAATTTCCCTGACATGGTACATTATGACTGATGATTCTTAATATAGTGTGCAAGGCAGCCAAAAGTCATTTAAAAACATGTGTTGTTTGTCTCAAAAACAAATGTAAGGGAATACTAGTAAAAGCTGCACTGTCCAAAACTCAACTAAGCAGTTTAAATCTGTTTTTCTTGGAGGATTTTCAGGAAGATTGGACTGCATGCAAAACAGAACTAATTTATTCCTACTATCTACTGCAAAAGAGTAATTTATCTCCAGTACATCTTGTCTAGAAAATAAGCCCATTTATCCTATCATTAATCAGGTACCAATGTCCTTATTAGAAGCCCTGCATATAGTAAAACCTGGAAGTATGTGAGCTTTGGGTTTTTAAAATTATATTAAAGGGAGACAAATGACATGTCAAGTCTGCTGTTCTCAAAGACAAGAGAAGACCAACTTTCAGAGGTCACAAGAAAATCAAACCCACAGCAAAACACATCCCAGTTTAGATGAGATTTTTTTCCAGATCTTACACTTGGCACAGTTTGATTTAGGCTCCCATAAATGAATAAAAGATTTGAGATGCAGAGATGTGTTTAAGTCTGTATCTTCATTTCTCTTAGCTTTGGACCCATGTAACCAAGTGAATGGCTTACACAGGGTGAGATCCTGCATCCTACTGACTAAGCAGTGTGTTTGGCTTCAATAAATACATTACTTCATGTGGTCAGAGCAGCACACACACTCTGCTCAGGCATTAATTAACTACTAAAAGGCTAAATCCATAACACACCAAGGACAAGTGAAAAGCATGAATGACCATGAAGAACCAGGCCTAAGCTCTGCCTAAGAAACAGGACAGAACCCCAAATTTGTGAAAAATATTGTAAATTCCAAAAATAGGTGAAGTAAAACAAATAACCCCATCTAAACTAGTTCTGCAGTTAAAACATATATATTGGTATTAGAAGGCACCCCCAGTCCAGGAAGTTCAGGCCTCTTCCCATGCTAATAGGCAAAATTTCCTTTGTGAACAACATTATAGATGAGCACAAATACAAAAATATACATTTTAAGCAGTAGCAAAAATGGAATAAAAATTAGAAATTGCTCAAGGAAAGTGACTGCCATATTATTACATGTGCACAAAAACACACTCCGTCTAAAAAAGGTATGAAAGAAAGGGAATCAATAGAAATTATAACTTCCACCTCTCTTAGTCAGCATGACAGCTATTAACTTCATTTCAGTAACCATGAGTGTAACAGCTTGGCTGCCTTATCAAAAAGAAATAAGCATTAGATATTACAGGTAGTGTACAAGAAGGACAGACTGGCTGCTAGACAAGGAAGGCATTCATACACTCACTCAAGAGCTACAGGCTCCCAAGCTCACACATTTCCACACTCACAGTGATCTGTAACTCTCCCCATGTGCAAAGAGCAGGTTTGGGTGTAAAAGTGCCTGCTACTTTTCACCATCCCTCTCCTCCATTCCACTTCAGCAGAGCACTTGAGCATACATGGACATGGTTAAAGTTAAGCAAGTATGTGAATTGTCTGGCTGGACTGAATGCATATGCAGCCCCTGCCTCCCAAAAGCCTCTCCCACCACCAGCAATAGGGGCACAGATGGCATCCAGAGCCACCACCTCACATGGCACTAAGAGCAGTAAACAACTGTTTGGGGTATGCCACCTGAACTGTTGACAAGCTGATGCTGAAAGTACAAGACATAAATCATGCCCCAGAGTGACATTTCTAGGAGACATCAAAAAAAACCAGAACTGGTTCAAAGCAAACTTCCTTCATCTGGCCATAAATACATGCCAGCTGACACCAGCATTCTCACATGGAAAGAGAATTGCATTTGTTTCTGAATAACCCTGGGAAAATGAACTCTGATAAACAGACTTTCTCTTTGACACATTTACAGTAAAAAACCTTTCAGAGTAAAATGCATGACAACATCCTGAGGCATTATTTTAAAGCATGATTAGCTTATGAATTGACAAAAAAATCCACCTACCTGCTCTATAATGATTACAAAAAAAAAAAAGAAGACTGACAATTTTCTGGAGCATTCAGCAGTTTGTAAATGCAGTACTTTTTGGCTCTTGGATCTGCTCTGAAGCCAGCTCCTTCTTTTTTTCATATTATTCCCCGTGAGAGCACACAGAGAAATTCAGTATTAATGTTGAGTGTCACATCTTCAGAACAGAACAAAGTGAGCTCTGATAGCAAGCTCCTACCATTGCTTATCAACACCCTAATGGAGAAGCAGAGAGTGTTTCAGAAAAGCATGGTAAACTAACATGCATCCCTAAAAAACAGGCACAGTTGGAAGCTGGGGTAAAAACAAAGTGGGAATATGGAGCTAAGTTTACTTTTTATCATACTGCTTTCTCAGTAACTCTGTGCTTCTTCAGAAAATAAATTCAGTATGAAACTAACTTGGAAAGCTTTTCCAGCAGACACTTGTAGAAGTTTTCTGGCACAGCCAGAAATTTACCATATGGGCCAGCCCAGTTCTCCCTGAACACAGCAGGAGTTTGGTCATGGCAATCACTAAAGACAGGCTGGTATCTGAACATAAAATTTTCTTTGGATAATTTATGGAAACCTTAGATGTGAAACATAATCTGTTTCCTTTTACAGCACCCAACTGCACAGCAAGCTTACATGAAGGACAAAGAGTACACAGAACAAGGAGGCCAATGAAGAGTGCTGAAGCAAGGCTGCAGAACCATCTCGGTGGCAAAGGTTGCAGTCACTTTCACAGAAGTCACAAGAGGTTATACTTTGCATTACTTCTGAATTATAGCTTCTCACTGCTCTTCTCCCTGTTCAGAAAGGTTAGTTAACATTAGTTAATGAACTTCTGAAAATTAACCAAGAACCTAGCTTCAAAAAGAAATAATTTTTAAAGGATGCACTAAACTGACACAGACCTCATCATACACTGCAAAACACTTCCCAGGTATTTAAGCCCAGCCACTACTCGTTTTCCTTCTCCCAGAACACCTCAATGTATTCAGGCCAATGCCTGGTGAAAGGCACACTTCCATAGACTCAATCTCAACGGTTAAACACAATCTGTTCACAAACCTCAGACAAACATTTTGAAAAGAATTTTGCCCCTACCTACGACAAAGGAACTCAGATGCTTCACCTGGCAAGTTGCTGGCTATAACATTTAAAAGCCAGGTCTCTCCTAACTGATGCTTTCTCTCACTATCATGTACGGGAGCTCCAGCTTCCTGAATCTGGGACTGGTTACCTCACCTAGGTCCTGGTCTTGTATTTTACTCTCCCACTCCCTGAAGTGTTGCTACAGAGCCAGACTAGAAGTCTGAAAAATCATATTCATTATCTTGAAATTAAAGAAATTAAAGCACTGATTACATCATACAAATTTTGGTCCTTAATATTAGTTTGTTAACTGAGAATTTACGAACTAAATTTATTTAAATATAATAAAAATATTTACACGTGCATTTACCTGTGACTTTACAACAAATATATTTATTAGCCTACCTAATAGCATTCTTATGAAAGACTAGATCCTGAGCTCTTCTCCCAGGAACTGGAAATTCATTTCAGCCATAGATTCTAAGTCTTATGTGTTTCTCTCAAATAAAAACTTGCTGTAATTTTTTAAGCCACTGGCCCTTAAAACATGCTCTAATTAATGGGCAGTGTACTTATAACCATTAATTTCCTATTTTACTTTAAAATTCTGTGAATGAACAATAATTTCAGCCTATATAGAATAAATGTGATCTTCATCTAGCTGAAGCAGCACACATCATATTTGGTTGTCTTTTGTATTGTGCTAAAAAAGCATGAAAAATTTGCCTATATAACTTTTTTATTCCTTTTCTCAAACCAAGCCCAAATCCTTAATAATGTACCAGGTGGTTCATGTAATGAAAACCTAGTATCTTCTCCAGCAGTCTGTAATTTTTTCTTGCTCTTAATTTTGCCAAAGAGCTTTGTACATTGTTGCCCATTTCTAAAAGACACTCTACACAACACATACTACATAATACATATAATACACTCATACACAACAACAACGAACAAAAAACAAACAAAAAGCCCCCAAAAAACCACAAACAAGCAAACCAACCTAAAGCCCCCTCTCCCCAGAAAAACCTCTTTGAAACTCCTTTTCCAATGTACACTTTTTTAGGTAACAACAGAAGTCAAAACATTGGCATTTTCACCCATGAAGGACTTTTAGTTTAAGTAAGAAACAGATGGCAAAGCTACTTGAGAGGTAATTATTAACTTGGTAAGTGAATCACAGTGAAGCTCCTGCTTCATTTTGATAGTTCTGGGAATGTACAGGGCCAGACAATTTGTAACAGTTGAGGAATCAACCCATTAGGACAACAGATCTGTGAAAACACTACTTGTTAGCAAATTGGGCATGTGAATGTCCAAAAATACTACAGTTCAATGCAGCTTTTTCTTCACTAAAATTTCTCATATTCCTACAAGAAGAAACTTTCTTTTAAACTTCTGAATAATTAAGTACCATTTGAAATGACTGACACTTACTAGGTTCATAGTAATCCACTACAGTCACGGAAGCATCTTGGATATTTGCCACCTTGAAGTCTCTCACAGCTGGAATATCCACACAAACCTGTGTTTCATTTAGCTGGGAAAACAGAAGAGAAACATCCTGAGAACCCTGGGGATTGTGGCTTCATGGAGGAGCTAAGAACTTTTAGCTCAGTGGTAGTCCATTTCTAAAGGCTTAAGAGTCAGGATGCATATTAAGATGCTTATCTCATTTGCAGTCATTTTGGTCAAATTACAGACTTCATGAAACGTCTGCCTTCTTATGTGTGATTTTTAAAAGGCCTAATTTAGAAACCCCTTACAAATACAATTGAGTTGCACCTGTCCAATCAGTCTCACTAAAAAACAGAACTATTAATTATATTACTTAATTAACAGAACTATCAATTATATTAAATAGCAGATGTTGATTTCCCCAAAGAATACAACCTTAATGTCTTTCCAAATTTAAGCCTAACAATGTCAGAGTCAAGATTAAAATCACTACAAACACAATTCTTTGTTATTTCCAACTTACAGAGTCGAAGTATAGGTTGACTTTTCCATTTTCCTTTTCCGTCTTCTTAACTGTATTGTCTAATGGAACAAAATCTGGTGACACAGAGAAACCACTGAGTAAGCCAACCTCCATGAGGACCATACCACTACTGGGAGCCGTGCCAGAACCAAAGTACCTTTGCAAAACACAAAGAAACTTTTAGTAGAAATACAGTAGCCCACTCTCCAAAGAAAACATTTGATCTTTAAGTCCCAACTAATGAAGTAATAATGCTTAATAATACTTAGGAAATAAATGGAACAAAATACTGACAAGAAATTGTCTAATGATAAAGAGCCAATAATTAATTTCTCAATTATTTTTCCTGCTAATTTTAGCCATATATGCAAAAGCTGGTTTAGCACTGAGAAAACGGCAATGCATAAATCATGTGAGAGACTACACTGACACCATGAGGAACTTTCCATCAGCATCTATTAGTACAGGTTTGTAATACAAATATGCAGAAACGGTTGCAATTAAACACGTTTCAAAAAAAGCAATTAAGAAACTGCTGTAGGAATTCTTGTAATGAAATATATGAAATATATGTATTTCCTGTTATGGATGCATTGTTCTGCTTTTTTGCATTTTTTGAGGCCAAGATACAGGTGTATACACCAAAGAAGTCTCCCAGACCTTTTCATATTTCCTTCACAGAGACTGATGGCACCACTAACAAAGTCATCACCAAATTATTTCACAAATTTTCAGTTTTAGGATGCATAGCCAAGCTGTTAATCCACATTTGGAAGATTTAATAAGTTGAGTCCCTTATTTTTTTATTATTATATCTTCTTTTTTATTATTATATCTTCTTCCAATGTGAAAACCAGATGCTGGAGTAAAAGTCTGCTCTATTGAGTAAGTCTTGACACTATGGTGCATAATAGATGTATAAAAATATATTTATGGTGCTCTATGCTACAAGTGTCACCTAAATGACCTGCAAAAGATTCTACTGCTTTAAATACAGGAGGGAGCTGAAGAGTTTCCCTGGCCTTAGCATGGAAGGTAAATGATTATTGTCCCACTAAAATAGAAGCGTCTCCAATCCTCATTTCGAAAGCCTGGCAGTATTGAAAGTAATTAAACTATTTCTTTGTAGAGCTGGGTAGTTAAAAAAAATAAAAGGGAAGAGTTGCTTTCAAAGCACTGCTGTTAAGCCTGGCTGATTCAAGGCAGATACAACTTCGAAAGAAATACTGCACAACCGCTGACTTCAGTTGGCTCACAAGATTAGAAACAAATGAAACCATCTGTTCGATGATGTGCTGTGCCAAAGTAGCTGCTATTGAAAACAAATAATTGAATTGGAACTGGATGTAATTATTTCTGCATAATTACCAATAAGAGGAGAGTAAAATACCCAAGCTGTCTAGCCAGCCTGGGGTGCTACTAAAACACCAGCAGGGAACCAAACTATCTTGGTACTGTCAAGGAATGAATTAGATATATCCCTAGAATTTATGAGGATCAGGCTCTCAAAAAAGGAAGAGAGGCAGCCTTGGAGGTGGGTTGCGGTACCATCACTTCAACTCCATGGTCTCTTAAAAAAAGGGAAAAAAAATCATCATGCAAGAATGACCAGTAAGGGAAAGACAGACTTTAAACTTGTACCTGAAGAAAACTGATAATATTTTCAGCTGAATTTTAAGTTTCAGCTCATCAGCAATATGAGATCAGGGTGAGACCCTCTCACAGATGATACAAAGAAGAGAAAACAAAACCAAGCTAGTGTAGGCAGAAAGCAGAAATGAGAGAGTAAATTGAACCATCAGTGATCAGTTTCCCATGTCTGGAAAAGGTATGCAGGAAATAAGACTTTGAAAAAACTAGCAATCCTGGGTATTTGCCTCTCAGAGAGTGCATTAGCTCCTCTAACCAAGAACCACTTCAATTTGAATGAGACATCATCTGCCCTAGTGTCACAAATAATACCAGTTAAGAAGGCCATAGCCAACCCATATCAAGCTGGCTGAGAGAAGGCAGAGATTCTCCAGATTAAAGAAAAGAAAAAAATTGTGAAGTTGAAGCCTTCAGTACCTATGTATATCCACAGCTAGATGCATACCCACAGCTAGACTATGCATATCCACTAGCTGAGATTTCAACAGCCTTTCTGTATTGGTTTCTCTGCTAGAAAGCTATATCATGTTATAAAGGTCATAAGCAGGCCAACTTTAAACCAATTTAGGAATATAGATAAGGCATATGTTATATACAATTTATAGGGAAAAGAAGAGGAAGATGACTAGTCTATCAAGCTCAGCAATCAGAGATGAAGCCGTAGCCTAACCAATTTAAACAGACTTACTCAAAGTACCAGTCCACTTCCCACAGTAAGAGTTGATGGAACTGATATTAGAACTAACTAAGTGTTCCAAATAATATCTTGAGGCTGCTTTTCAATGTCACTAGATTTCCCCCTCTTCTTTGAACACTTTGCAATTAAAGCATCACCACCCTAGAGGCTTCCCAGAGAGATGGAGCACTTCTTTTCTGTATTTTAAGTGAAGGGTCTTAGCTAGAGAGTCAGATTGCCCAAAAAAGACACCCCAAACCCAGCCTGTAAACCCTTTACATGTCAGGAGTTTGTGCTAGACTTTAGAATGCTGCTGACACTTCATAGAAGAGTTTAAAAGAGAACAAGCTCCTTCTGTTTCAAGAGCTCTCATGTATTCTAGTGTCTCTGCCCACCATCTGTGTCACTGAACTGGATACTAGAAACATATAAAAACAGAGCTCTGGCTTTATGCCTGCTGGCTAGTTCCCAAATTAAATCAATCCTCTGAACTGAAATCATATTCTCTATAGCTGATTATTTGTATGATGGTGTCACCTAGAGGCTCCATCTCCAGTCACAGCTCCCTTGTGGTAGGCAGAGCATAAGAATAGTTCTAGGCATACGGTGTACAAAGTTTAAATAACTAGCAAAAAGAGGGTGTGGATGAAAGGCATGTAAGAGTAATCACGGTGGATCAGGTGGTACTTTGCAAATCTTGCAAATACACGGAATGTAACAAGATGTTACATATCTAATATGTAAAATGTCACAAGAAGAAAACAGTGTTTCTAGAGGAAGTATTCACAAACAGATGAAATCCTTAAATACAACAAATGCAGTCAACATTGCAACAACAACATTATTGTGGATAATAAAAGACAGAAGACAAAAACCATAAACACATATATACGTGTGTGTGTGTGTGTGTATATATAGAGAGAGAGAGAGAGCGAGAGAGAGAGAGATAGATAGATAGATAGATAGATAAAATGTCCTGTAGGGTTTCATATGAAATATGCAGTGGTCTTTAACTACAATAGGAAATGCATACTGAAGAAACTGCCAGAAAACAAACACCTTCAAATATACCTTTTAAATACGTGGATCAACACTTTCACAGCAAGCAAAATGGAGGCACAAAGCAGTCAAAGAAATAATGTGATTGACTGGCTGACCTAGGAATATGCAGTTCAAAGTCACCTATTCTCATGTGATGCAAATTCTATCCAGGTAACACCAGGTGGCTGTCCTGTGGTCCCTGAGATGATACTTGAGTAGTCTCAGCTCAGTTTTTAGTAGCTGATTACTGAACAAGAAACATCACCCCAGATGCACACATTCTCCTGTATCCTCCTGCCCTCTCCCCCTTATTCAGCAAAAAGAAAAGAATTAGCCTGGGTGGAAAACTTTCCACCTCTTTCAAATCTAGAATAATGTATTGTATTCTATTACCAAGTTCTTAGCTACTGATGAATGAAAGACTACAAAGATAGTTAAACAATAAGGTAATGTGAATTTATCATTATGTAAATATGGATTTTGACTCCTGCCAAAATTGTTCTGAGTGAAGTTAATTACAGAGATGAAAAAAATAATTATTACTTCATGGTGTTTGTAGCATCTCAGAATTTCCTTCTCTCTTTACAAAAAAAGTGTCTACTTCTGTATCAAAAGCAATGGATTCTTTTCATGAAAGGTAAGAGTAATAGGCCCTTGTCACAGTTTGCTACTCAAGTGAGAATGCAGAAATACTGATTCAATTTTCAAGTCTGTCCACACTCATTCTTATAGCTCAAAAGCACTTGCACCAAAGAAACCGTTGAGTTTTTTTCTTGTATTTCACACAAACTCTTCCACGTTCCTCTAACATTTAGGGTACCTTGATCTTTATGCATAATAGTAAAAAAAATATAACCTGGCCAGAAAATTTGATTTATAAATTGATTCTTAGTTTCATTATTATCATTTGTACAAAGTAATTTTTATTTTCTTCAGGTATACATTTTTATCGCAGACATTAGTAAATTCATACAAACAAACTGGTAATTTAGCTTATTTAAAGCAATCTAAAGTTGGTATATACGAAGATGTGTATGAGATGCTCCAACTGATTTACCTACCTTGTGCACACATTCAAAGTCAAGTGGTTTTTATCATCTTTATCATCTTTTACATCAACATTCAAGTCAAAGGCTTCTTGATTTTGGACAGATCTGAGCCTCTGGTCGGTGTGCTTTGTGTTGTACATAACATTGAGCTGTGGATTGCAAGTACAGACATCAGGTGACACGTAAAGCAAATCAGTGTGGTTTAAACACTAAGTTGCTAACACCATAATGCCAGAGGAGCATCCACATGAGAAAACACACGTTTGCACAGACCTGCTAGCCTATAATTGATTTGCTAATCTATAACTTGGACAAGCCCCTCTCATACCTTTAAATTTGGACTGACAATTTTCCATTTGCTACCGGAAACCATTGTAGAAGGACTGTGATTTTCCAGAAGCACTTTTCATTCCCTTTTCTTTAGCCAAGCAAAATGCATGTTGGGGTCTTGCAAGGGGAGTTATTTTAGCCACTTTCTGCTTATTTTTCTACTAAAAGCAAAGAAGAACCCCCCCCACCATGCTATGTGTTTTATCTGGATGACTGAGGGAATAGTCTTTAATTTCTGATTTTTGCTTTTGCTGTCATGTCTCTCACTTCTTGATACAAAAATTATGCTCCTTCTTTCAATCTCTAGACATAATTCCCATTGCCCTGCCCAACATTGCTGAATTTAGCATGCTGTGTGAGTGCAGAGCCAATTCTGTAGAGGCACTCAGGACACCCATGGTGCAACTGTGAAGATTTATCATGCACAACTGCTCCACAGGAGAAGGCAGTACCAAGGATGAAACCAATCTAGAAAGCCTGCCAGTTGAAGGCACACAAAAAGCAGTGCCTCAACAATCTGTCACCATAGAAACAAACCTGTTTTAACTTTTGCCAGAAAAAGCTAATGAATGGGAATTTACTGCCAAGGCAGGATGTTCTGAAACCATATACTGAACAGGTCAATCAGTTAGTATTTTCATGGAATAAGCTATTGCTGTTACAGTCTGACTTTCTTTTCCCCTATTTCTCATGACAATGAAGGAAAACGTTTTCACAACACAGAGTTTAATTAAAGCCTTCTTTTGTATACACACTCATTTTGGGGACAGAAGGCTATTATACAGAAACTCACATTAAATTAACAAAATGTGCAACTGCATTTCTTAACTTTTAAAAGGCAACTGCCAAAGCTAATGGCAGAACTGGTCCAGTCTTGTGTACAGTGCCACCAGTTCTGGTGAGAGGCCCAAGGAGAGATAATTAAAAGCTAGTTTTCTGCATAAGAGTGATGCTTCAAATAGTAGCTGACACTATCAATTGCACTACACTTCTCAAAATATGGCACATTTATAATCCCCTAATCAATGCCTATCCTTTTTCTTCTTCAACTAGCAGCATAGAGCTTGACTGAGCATGTGAATTCAATGAAAACATCTCCAATATTTTCTGTCCCTTTTTGAGTACTCAACATCCATTCAAACAGTAATGGAGAAATATGTCTGCATTTCATCAGGTACCTATTTCAGTACCATCACACTAAATAACATTCAGTCCTCTGCCTAAGTCCAGCAAAAATACACCGAGTGGAAAACACAGTCACTGTTTCCAGTAATGAGTAACAGGGAATTCTGAGGTTTTTTCCTCATTCCCTCTCTATATCTCATCAGGAGATCGAGGAGATCTTGTTCACCTATCCACTTTGCCCATACCCACCCTTGTTTGAGCCTGTCCATCCTCCCCTTGTTGCTAGTTCTAGATTTTACTGGCATTGTCCTTCCTTCCAAGAAGGCATGGGCCATGCCAATTATTTTAGTGATGTGTCAAGACCAGTTCACAGTGGTTCTAGACAGCAGAGAGGTGTTTCTTTCAGCAGGCCTCCTAAGGAAGATTGCTTCTTTGACTCCTTTCTCTAGAGCATCTTTCATAATACCCTAACCCATCCAGTCTTCCCTCTTTCAAAGTGTCTTAGGTCATGCATGGGATATACCCACAATGGGATATATCTACAATAGAGAGACGAGCTTGGAAACGTTGTTGACACCAGGACCAAAAAGCTGTAAGTAAATGTCTGCCTTTACAATCATAATATCCAAAATAAATACATTTTATGAGATCCTGAAGGGTCAGAAGTGAGTGCACTGCCAACTTGCACACACAGACAGTGAGATTTCACCAAAAAAAGAAAAAAATTTTTTTCCTAAGAATCCATTCTGTTGGGAAAGCACAATGTTTCCATCAATGGATTTAATCTTGTGTTGTGTGATATTTAAATGAATTACTGTTTTGACATGCTACATTTGGCGAGAAAGCCAAATCCCAGAACAGTGATTCTTACCACTGTACTCTGACAGGCCCAAGACAATGAAACCCAGCTGAAGAAATGTGATTGCAATGTCATATGCTGTCTGATTTATTAAATCTGATCCAGACCTAGCCTATGTCTGGGAAAAAGAGAAATCTCATTCAATGTCCTCAGTGCTCTTTCTTTTAGAATACCAGATCTGCCAAAGGAAACAGAAGGAAAGAACTGATCTCAGCAAAGACAAGGTTTTGGAGGAACTACTCTAGGGTGTTAAGTGCAAGATTCTGAATCAAGTCACAGCATCTCTGACTCAAAGCTTCAGAAAAAGAGGCAACAGCACAGTGACCTAAATGAACAAGGTCATCTAGCCTTGGTTCCTGAACAGCAGTTCTTTGTGAGCACATTTCCATGTTCATGCAACAAACCAGGAACTTAAACCCTGGTGTTATACACCCCCAGGGAATGCTCCCACCACAGTCAACTGGCTGTTCTCGGTGGAAGACTTCTGCCCAGTCTTCACCAGACATACTAGTTTGAACGTGAAATTTTCCTGCTGAAAATAATGTAATTGGAACCAATGTGTTTTCACAAAAGGTATTAATTTCAACAAATCAGTCTTTTCCAGCAAGAAACAATTTGCTGAAAAGTTTTTCATCAGCTCACCTGACAAATTAACTGACTTAATATCAGGGAGTATTTCTCAACAATGATTAGGGTTAAGTAGTCTTAACTGCTCTGGAGCCCCACTTTGTTACATTCCACACAATCACACACACAGGCACACTGAAACCACAGATGTGTGAACGCAGTCCTGCTGAGATGTTCATTCCTATCTTGGCCTGAAAGTCTGAATCTAAATTATCCTCGGAAACTTTTGAACTTTGCTGTAAACTTCGTTTGTACTTCTGGGAATTAATAAACATGGCTTGTGATTTATGGCACTGTGGATTTTGCAGACTGGTGGTTAATGAATGAGGTGTATCTCCAGCTGCTGTTCACTGCTGATAGGCAGCTGTGAAGACTTCTTTGAAAAGGTATTTTATCCCAAAGCACATTTACCAACCACCACCAGGCTTTTTTTGCTTCCCAGAAGCATAAGAACGCTAAAGTAAAGGACAGGTTGGATGGAACTTGAGACAGAATCTGACCTGGCATAAAACTTGGAGACACTTAAAGGTGGCTTTGGATCAGTTTTCTCAAGTATGACTAGTAGTCCAGTAGGAACTCTTGTTTTGTGACACAGTCATCAAGTATACGTTTATACTTTCCATAAAGTTAGTCTCTCATGCTCAGAGACTAGTATTTCTGCTAGCTTTTCCAAGGTCTGCTCTTTCACCCGTGGGGTCACAAACAATTGCCATGGAGAGGGCACCGGGGAAGTGAGATCTACTGCTGGCCATATCAAGTTAGATCCAACACTAACTTGGATATGGTATTTCTCCTTCCACTTTCTGCCATGCCCACACTTTTGGTTGATGCTAAGTGTCTATTACTGTTTGTATTTTGCAGGATCCTTTGACTCTGTTTTTCACGCTATTTCAAAAATTGTAAAAAACTGTAAAAATTGTTTGAGAACCTAGCTGTAATTAACCTCTTATTTTTAGTTTTTGTTGCTTTCTACTTCAATTAAAGGAAATTAATTCTTATAACTAGCAATGCAATCTTATTCTGTATTGATCTGTGCCTTATTATGGTTTACCACAGGTTCTCAATGAGGCATTTCTGCCTAGTCCACATACCTGTTTTACTCTGAACTCTGTGTCTGCTAGTGTACCATTACAGTCCTTTGTCTTGCAAATGGACATTGCCTTTCTGCAGGAGGACAGGGCTGCTTTGATACAGCTCTGGCTCATGGAAGTGCCCCAAAACTGTCAGTCATCCAGCAGTACTTAAAAGGCGACGCCGTTGGTCAGAAACGACAGGAATATATCCATATTTTATTCACAGCATTCCTCAGTTAGTGAAGTGCTTTGCTACCGATTTAAGACATTTTGGAAGACTGTTCCTATTAACATGTTTTATAAAACTTCCAAAACACACCTTCCTTACAGAAAGCATATCTTCAGCAAGAATACCTACCTGATTGCCTGCATTGCCTACCTGAAAGACAGCAAATCCCATTCCCTCCGCTGACACTGTAATTGTCATTTGCTGTGCAGGGGGAATCTGAAAGAAAGATGACCAAACCAGTATTTTCAAAGTACTTTCAGTCAGCAGACTTTACGAAAGTATTCCTCACTTTTTACAGTACCTCCTTAGTCTGAAGCAGGAAACGGTTTCGAGTATCAATTGAGAATGTTTCTGGCATTTCCAAAGAAGGGGCTGTCACTGTTATATCCATTTCTGTTTTGCTTGCCGCAGTGAGAGCTGCAAACAGACTCAAGGCTTGTAGAGCCACCACTGTGTCCTGTCAAGAGAAACAAACCCTTCTGTATTGAAAAGAAGCAGCCAGCACAGCACACAGACCATGCCTTGGGGAGCTCGTAGTCCCTGCATTGACCCATTTGTTGATTATGCTGGAATCTTCCTGCAGCCACCTCCATATCTCTGGATTCCCCTGGCATGAAGATCCCAGCCCAGAAGAGAGAGCAACACAAGACAAGAAGTTAGCTACTATGGGAATGGAAAATGAGGTGGGAGCCAGCCAAGGAAGTTTTCCTCTTGTGCAAGGTACGTGCAACACCTGACAAGCTGAAAGACACAACAGTCAGAATTAGACACCAACTATGGAGAAAGACACAGAGGAATGTAACAACATTGCTATTTTCTAGATTTATTTAGTGACTATGCATTAAGTACTCAGTACTGCACAGGAGTTTTTCAGGGTGCCTTGATCATTGATGCAAAAGCTACAGGTCTGAAAAATTACTAACACTAATTTTAACAAAAGGCTGAAATGAATTTTTATCAGATGCTCAGCAACAATTTCAAAGGGTTTCAGCCCAGTTCACCCTCTGTATTTGATCCAAAGGTTTTGTGCAATTGTTTAACCACACAGTCATATATGCATTTAAAATCCTTTTCTTCATCTTTGTGTGTGATTGTAAGCTTAGCTCTCCAGGTTTTGAACACAAGAGGCAGTGTTTGGACATTTGGCCCAGCACAGTTTAGGGAGTGAGAATTTTAACATCCACTATTTTCTAGGAAGAAATACAGTAATCAAATATATGTCTCTAATCTTCTCAGGGATTTTTATTGTTCATGCAGTTTATTTTGCACCTATTTTTAACCAGTCAGAGTGAAGAAATTGGCCTTTCAGGCTTGGCATACAGATACTTTATTTATTATTAGGCCACTTCTAGTAACAAAATTCTAACATAAGAGGAATTCCTTCACTACAACATGGTGACTGTGCCACACCTTAAGGGGCTGGTATGGGCTTACTATTCACCCTAACTGATAAAAAAACCACTCTCCTTCCCATGCCACATCCTTGCCTGAGATGACCTGCTTCACTGGTTTCTTAAAATGCAGAAAGATCAGCTGATTAGCAAATGCAAATTCACAGTAAGCTGTATCATGTATACAGATTATGGTGAATTATTACACCCTAACTTATAAAGCATCACACATGCAACTTAATGCTTTCCTCCTTATTGTTCAACAATATATTAAGTTTCTTATGTAATAAACTCATGGAAGGAAACACTCCAAACATTATTTTTTAAAGCAAACTTAGAAGTTAAGTGAAAAACTGTGGAGCAATTTCTACAAATTAAAAAAGGCATCTAGCAAGACATTGGAGCAATTTTGAATTCTAAACAGTTTAGACTGTGGAAAAACAAAAGGATTAAATTCATTTCTTAATTTTACACTCAAGGGTAAATGATATGTTGCTAGATTTTCAAACTTCCAAGTAAAATAGGTTTCTGGAGAATAGAGAAAAGCTTTTTAAACTCATTTAATGCTGCAATCAACCTCTCCAAATAATAATCAAGAATTAACACATTAGGAAAACACTAACACCTCAGGGGAACCAAGCCAGTTCTTAAAGTGCATTTTACTCAGAACACATTTCTCTCAGATTAATACCAACCAGCATCTGAAAATAATGAAGGATAGTCTGTACACCTTGGTACCAAGCAGCATGATGAAATATGACATTTTATTGTGACCAGCATTTGTAGCTCATTTAAAAGCTAGTTTAAACCAATACAATCCAAAGTACTATCTAATTTTTTGGATGCCAGCACAGCTTACAAGATGTGGCTTCAATAACATAGAAACTTCCTGGAGATACTGAAGATTTTCCAAATTTCATGGCCCATCAAAAATCTATGCAATAATAAGGACAAAGTACATAAGTAAGTTAAGACCAGCTGCCAAAAGAGGGATTAGGTTAGGCTGTTTTTCTAAAACCTACTCCTTTTAGTTAAAGGCTAAGTTAATAGCCTTTCAGGAGTCTGAGGACCCACACATGGTAAGAATAAAAAGAGGCTTCTCTCCTTGGAAAGGAAGTAAGCATAGATATTCATCATGCTTATTTCGAAAATATGTTTAATTACTTTTCCACGGGCACTACTATTTCTTCTTAATTTGTTATTAGTACATTATATAAAGAAGGTCTCCCTCTAATTCTCTTTTTTATTAGACTTGCCAAAAATACTAAAACTGGCAGTTCAGGAGTAAGATGCCAATAATGCAAGCTTGTACATAACGAAGGCTGTTACAGCAAAACAAAACTCAGTAAATATTATGTAAGAATGGTCCTTTTTTATTTTGAAATATACACTGCTTGTTTAGAAAGTATTGCAGAACCCCTTAAGACAAGATATTACCTGAGTAGATGAAAATCCCCCAAGGTGATTTCTTTGATGACTTAACCATTTCATAATAGGGATCCCCTCAGCTAATCTGTCTTGATGAAAGTGAGAGAGCAGAGCGTACGCTGCAAGTTCAATATCAATGGACCGTGGCTGCCATGAGTCAGAAATTTCAGAAGCAGGTGTTACCCAAAAACGAAATTCTCCTGTAAAAGGAACCGATAATAACCTGATCCACAGACTGAAGTCTTTGGATTTCTGGGAAAGTCTTAGGGGAAACCTCTTCATTAATGCTTACACATGGGCTCTAGAAATGATCTATGACATTGTGTTAATGTTTAGGTGTGTGTTCCATAAAGGACTGACTTGAAGAACTTCCTCAGCAATGTTTGAATCTAGATACAAAAAAGCTGGAGTCTAAATAGTCGCTCAACTGATTGCAGTGAATTTTACATTGATCCTTTCCATGTCAGCCTGAAGTGCTCACATAAAGAAGCCCTTCTAAAAAAGCCACTTTGTTGTTCCAGTGCTCCTTTCTCTCAGGACCAGAGAAGGTACTGCAGGCAGCACAGCTGCTCAATAGACTCATTCTTAAGTGAAGCCTTCCCAAAAAAATGACTTCTTCTCTTCCAAGAAGTGACTGTCCAAAAGGCTTAACTCAGTAAGCATAGAAGGACACTCAAAAGGCTCCGTTGCTAGGCTACAACACGAATTCCTTTGGATTTTTCAAGATGACAGTTACTATTTTGAGCCAAAGCTTCCATTTCTTATACTCCATATGGTCTGTTCTTCCCCCAAATTAGGAAAAAGAATTCAGCTGAACTTGAAAGAGGTTAAATATACTGAGATGACAGGTCCCCAGAGAAAGCGCAACAGACCTCTGTATTGCCTTACAGAAAGTCCAATACGTCACCTCTTGTTTACAATACTCATTGCTCCCCAATACCCTCCAGATCTCTCCAAACTGCATTGGAATAGTGAACTTCACCCATCTATCTCTCTTTAACCAGCCTGATCATACGAGGTGCATAATAAAACAGGAAAACTGACAAGTCATGTCCTTCAACAGCATCACAGCTCTCCTATCAGGAACACGGTAACTGAGACTGAAGGCCCAAGCCTTGCTGTGAATTGTCACTCATTTATGGACACTTCTTATTAAGGCTGTCTCCGGACTTCTTAGCTAATTTTCTATATCGTACTCTGAACAGACTTGAATTCTGAACACAGAGCTGTACATATGTGACAGACATTTTTAAATTTGACAAAAATCTATCTTTACAACTGTGCAAGATATTTGTGCAGTACCTTGGTGTTCTGCTCTCTGGTTCAGCATATTCAGTGCTTCCTTCGCTCTTGGACTTTTTGCCCAGGACAATGCATATGTCACAAGTGCCAATGTGTAATTATCTGAAATGCCTTCTTCTAATTTATCTTCTAGAAAGTTTGTAGCAGTCTTGATGGCATAAGCATGCTGGAAATGAAGATAACATTGAAGAATGTACAGTGACTAAAATATGGAATAGAAAAATGTAAAAGAAAAATTTGTACTGAACCAGAGAAATTACTAGCCCCAAACCACAGCCAAGAAACAATGAAAATCTCTTTCAGAGTCACACACGAATCTCAAAGGCAAGCTTTTTGATCTGGCACTGTCTTAATGAAAATCAATAATTTCAATTACATCAATTGGAATGGCTTAATATGTTTAAGACTAGTTCCCCCCAAGAAATTTCTTTCCAAGTCCTTGGACTCAAGTCATGACAGTATTCTTGCTATCAGAAACTGCCTTTAGATTTCGCAAATATAAAACTGAAGGGCTTAACACAACTTTGCATTGCTTTGAATAAGTAAGAGATATTTAACAAAATGAGGTTAGATTTTGTGTTCAAATATTCCTTTTTTCTATTAACTACCAAGTGTTTGCCAGGTACTATGAAAATTTATGAAGCATTCTCATAACTATGAATCGTATTTATGAATTCTAATACCTGTTTATCTGGGAACCCTAGGAGGGATGACATGATGTAAGCTGTGAGAGTAATTGGATTGTTGATGCCTCCTTGAAGATCACTGTGTAACACTTTCCCAGGCTCCTGGAACTCTCCATTTAATTTCTGATGACGGACAATCCATTTAGCTGTATCCATGAGTACATCTTCATCAATATCTACGAACGGACGAGCTTGAAGGAAACATCTCAATACAAAAGCTGATAACCTTGGGGAAAAGGTTCATCAAGTAAGTCGAAATTAGCCATGCATTACAGCTTCCTCTGTTTCAGATGACAGAAGAATACTATAAAGCATACGGTGCTCTACACACCATTTTGATCTACCAAGCAGATTAACATGCATGCTTCACCCAGATAAGCAAGTAGACTAAACTTAATCCACAAAAAAATTAAGATATGTCCTTTTTCCTGAAGATCACCCCTTCTGCAGCTATGTTTCAAAAATAAATACAGAGTATAGACTCTGATTCTGCCAGCACAAGCGTATCTTTATTCAAATGTTGCTCTCCTGCCTTCTGCTGCTAGACAGAAGTTATAATTCACAAAGTAATGCAGTAACAGGTTTGATGTTAATTACCAGCACTATCCCTGTAATGATATCCTTGAAACAACCTTTGTTGTTTTATTATTAATCCCACATTATCCCTCGACTCCCTTCTTTCCAAATGTGCATTCATGTAACTTGTCACTGCACTATTTAAGTACTAGAGTTGCCAGTACAGGTAAACAATCTTCATCTTCCAATCCATCAATACTGAGTCAAAGGCAAATCCTGCTGATGTCAATGAAAGACGCCCACTGAGTCCAGAAGAAAGTCTCATTCAGTGGCACAGTAACAGGGACAGAAGCATGTACTGAAATATGTCAGTACATCGAAACTGAGCAAGGGTTAGCAGAACAAAGGGCTGGAACCTCTCTCCGTTATCTATCTGGCTTCCACGACTATGCTCTGTATGCTTCCTGGAGTGAAACTCAGCACTGAAAAGACTTTTTCAGCTGTTTTACAGCCTCAATAAAAAGAAGTGTGACAGATGCAAGTCACACATAACGGATTTTTACCACCAGTAACTCTGTTTACCCCCTACAAAATGTCTCAGTCAGTCTTCAGCTTCCAGTATGGAGATAACTGATAATCTGATTGAAGCAGTGATAATCACATAGCCCTAAATGGTTTCAGTCAAGTGCAATAACAACTAATTAAATTGTTATTCTTCATTCCTTTGAGGAAAGCAACAGAAAAAACTTTCAGACTAAACTATTTCCCTGGTTAAAATAATTCCTCATTCCTTCTTTTTTACCAAAATTAAAAAGCCTCGTCCTAATAATGCCTTTGACAATATGTTATCCAGCAAGGAAGACTAAGAGTTGGCCTAAACACCTAATGAAAACCAGGCAGAAGGCTAATACAGCTGGAAACTTTTACCAGCTTCACAAAAACTTTTCAGATGCAGAGAAAATATCTAAAAACTAAAATTCCACAATGATTCTGGCAGAGCTACTCACCATGTGCTCCCAGAGGGATCTTCATTTCCAAAGGCACTAAAAGAGCCATCATCCCTCTGGAAAAGCAGCTCTCTTTGGTAGCCTGAAGTGGAAAAGTAGAGACAGGTATTGAACACTTTCCTCTCATGTGGGTTCCTGCACAAACTGCACTAAAACTGCTGGTATGAACCAAGGCACTTTCTAAGGCTGAGAAGGGCAGAACTTAAGCTTGTATTTCTTAAAAAACTTCCCAGACATGCAGGAACACACAAAACCATGTAGAAAACGGAGAGGAAGTTGGCAGCAGTAACATCCATCTACAAAAGGAGAACCAGAAACTCCTGTGGCTGCTCATCAGCCACCCAAACATTGCAGAGATGTGCTCCTACACACCTGGGGGTACCAGGAGCAGAGCAGTGAGAGCAGAGCAGAGATGCAGCTATAGTTCATTGCTTCATCATTTTGGGGATCTTGTGTACCTATAGAAGTTCTCTATCGTTACAGCAGAGGAACAACAAGCAAAAATTCTTTTCCAACTGAAAGAGCAAGGCCACAAATGCTGCTGGAAAACCAGGCCTCCTCTTCAGGTGGCTTTTGCCAAATCAGTAGGATTGCTATCAGAAAAAGCAGGTTGAACAAGTGCAGCTGTCTCCTGACTGCAAGACATCCATAATAAAAGGGCCTCAAAGGGTCACTGGCTGCTCACAACCACCAGCAGCATTCTCACTTGTAGATGACTTCTGTACAGAACCAGTGTTCATTCATGATAGAAATGAAGAGCTTCCTATGATTTGCCACTCACTGTAGTTTCTCGTATCTAAAGCCTTTTTTCCCCTTACATTTTGCCTGCCATTTGTGAATCCAGAATAGTAACAGCATCTATTTATAGCATTTCATAACACGTTTTCTTTCCCTCCACTTTGTCTTTTCCCTTGGTTTAACTATTTTAGCTATTATAATTAAGAAAATATACTCATTAATCAAAGACCTGATAGATACAGACAAAATACAGAATCAGACAGGCAGAAAGAAAACTCTCAGGCAACCATCACTAAGTCCTACACAAATGAATGAATTTACACAAATATGTCCTGTGAGGTCCATCCAGTTACAA
This sequence comes from Ploceus nigricollis, assembly GCA_013399945.1. Lineage (NCBI taxonomy): Eukaryota > Metazoa > Chordata > Aves > Passeriformes > Ploceidae > Ploceus > Ploceus nigricollis. The sequence continues at coordinate 362,109 of VXBC01004941.1, read as the reverse complement.
CTGTAACTGCAACCCTTAAAAATGTTCCTTGCTTTCACTGATAAAGGATTAATCACCCACTTCCATACCATCCTGACTGTAGATACACAGTGAGTGAACCATACCCCTAATTACTGAGGAACAAATAGCCTGGTCCCTCAATCTAAGTGCCAGTATAAGACGAATTCCTAGTCATGGTCTGTCTGTAATAGAAGAGAATGAGAAACAAAGCTGTGAAACTGCTACAGTGTATCTGGGTATCTTCCATGTAACCCCCAGTAGCAACAAAGCTTTTGGGTCTTCTTTAGAAAAATTTGCAATTGAAATTTTTGCTTTAATATAGGGGGTTTATTATGTATTTAGCATGACAGTGGCTAATTACGTCACTAAAACTGGTGAATCTTTCAGATTCAGACATACCTGTCATCTCAGTTAATGATACTAAGTAAAGCACTCTTAAATGGAAGGAAAAAGAAGGAGGAATGAGTGGCGTTCTCCCAAAGAAAAGCAAAAGTCACTGTCAAAGTTTAAGCCTCCAAATAATGTTCTATGAGGAGCACAAATACATGTATATATACAAACAGACTGCTTCCTCTTCGAAGGTATCTGACTGCAAGGTCTGAAAATAAGGTCTTCTGCTTCTTTGCAGAACTGGCAATACACAGCAATAAGTATCATAATCATCATCCTGCTGGTAGTGTAAAAGCACTAGACTACAACTTTCAGCCTGCTTAACAGAGACTGCTGAGCAGCCCTTAGGCACAAATTCATCTCAGAATGTAAGCTGGGGAGGGATCAGAAAGATGAGCAGACCCAGAGGGAGAGAGATCACTCAGCTATTTCCTACATTCTGTTTGCTTTCGTCTCAGTGCCAGCCCTGCTGCAGTCACGCAAAAGTCTCCCAGCACGAGCGTATCTAACACGGGAACGGCTGCAGGAACGCTGGAACAGGAGACCTGCAGGCTCCTGCGAACCGCCGCGCTCAGTCCAGCGGACACTCAATCACGCGTGAAAAATGATACTCCAAACGTCAACACATGGAAGGAAAAGAAGGATCCTATTATGAAGATGTCCACTGCTATTCTCAGAGGGCTGGCTGGAACCCAAGAGATGTAGGAGGCTCGCTGAAAAGAGCTCGCAAGGCTGAAAGAGGAATGTATCAGGATGGAAAGGACTTCAGAACGATGTGAAAGACTAAAGGATCTCACCTTTTACACAGCTTGGAAATCCTGCTCAAAATCTTCACCTCTTTGGGTCTAACAACAAAGCTTTTAGACCAATCAGGTTTTTTTTTCATTTCAGAAAAAGTGATTTAAAGATGGGATTTGTCATAACCACAATTAAGAAATGTGCTTAAAAGGCAACTTTTCTTTGGCTTTGCCTTTGTTCTAAGTAAATAAAACTGCTAAAAGAAAGATCATATAGCAGTTTCTGCTAGCTATATCATCCCTTCTTCTCACAAGTATTTAGCCAAAAATTAATTATGTTTACTTCAGATTCTGAGGTTACTTTTTTAAATACTTGGTGAATTATGGCATGTGAAATAGTCTGTTTTAAATTAAACTTCATAACAATCCTTTCAAAAACTGAGCCTATAAAAATTACATCTTAAGCTAAAGTTAATTTCAACTTGAAGATTACACTTGAAAAAATAATCAGTGCAACAACAGAAAAAAATTATTAAAATAAAGCAAAAAATCCAGAATATTTTTAGATTGTGGTTCTTTTCTCTGTTAGGGTTACAAATATTGCAGCATACTTACTGTTTTGGCACCTACAGTGTTAAAAACACACACCTTAATTCAAAGCCTCAGAACGAAGTTAAGAACACAATACAATCTGTATTTAAGTGACATTTAAACCTGTAATTTTCATTTGCTTTGAAATAACTTAAATAAATCCACTACTGGAAAACTTCAGGAAACTATGGTACCAATGCTCAGTCTTAAAAGAGTGACAGATTGCTTACAAACTTCAGAGTAGCTGTTTACATAACACATCTCTTCCTCCCCACTGTACTTTTCAACTAAACCATGTAGTAGGAAGGGTTTAAAAACAAAAATCATTTAACTGCTTTGACAGAAAATTGGAATCCTGATGAAAGGAAAATTTATTTTGAGCTGTGCCTTTTCCAAGGGAAATGTCAACAACTTAAAAAAATCAAACAAAAAAGACTTAGAGAGAGTAAACAAGAATTGAAAATGTCATCACGATGCTTGGTAGGGGTGTAGCTCACATGGGGCTGGTGTCACTGTGTGCTGAGAAGCAGGCTCAGCATGGAGACTGACTCATGGAGAGTGTGGGACACCACAGTCAGACACTGTCTGATCCAAAAGCCAGAGTGCAACTGTGGTCTCCAAACTTTGTGATGTTCCGGAGTATCTCCCGTTTCAAATGTATAACAATTTCCAACTAAAATTTTCCAGCTTTTGATTTCTAGCACAGAGTTCACTTCTGACCAAGCCACACAAACTTTGTGTGGGCAAAAAAGCCAGCCACGAGATCAAATGCCACTCCTTGAGCTCTACAAGGACATGTCAGGTCAGGATGGTGTCACGGAAGAAGTGGCATGAATATGGTTCACTCTGCTCACTGACTCATTTTAAACTGCTGTGCCTCAGGCAGAGATCAGAAATTTTTGCTCACATGTGGTTTTATCAAACGAGAAGTAATAACCATCTAGGAAATCCGTGTGAATTACCTTCTAAAACGCATTTCTCAGATGAAAAAAAGCAATTATACAAAACCAACAATTTTTTTCTGAGAAAACTTGCCCTTGTAAACAAAATAATTTGCTGTCTAGTTCTATCAGCCCAGAATAAACAGGAAGAAACAGAAAAAAATGGGTTTCTCTTTCAGTTCTCATGACACAAACTGAGCAATATTTCAAACACCAGATGCAGAGTCACAGAAATCTTTTTACTAGGAAGAGCTCTTAAAAATCTAACATCTTTCTTTTATGCATACAGACCTTTTCTCATAAACGATACTGCTTTTGATCTAATATCCTCTCTCAGCTGCCTGGTTTTAGTCAAGTATTGCAAAATATAAACATTTGGAGCAAAATTGATCATATTCTGTTCACCACAGCCATAAGGCATCTTAATCAATGATGACAAACCGTTGATAGAAGGCCCAAGTAAATCACCTGAAAGATAAAATTAAACCAAAATAAACGAAAGCTTACTGCAAAAAAATGCATACCTCGTATATAAAGGGTGGTATAATCTAAATTGGGAGAAAATACGATATATTAGGAATGTTTCTACTAAACACCTCTAAGCAGGCAGAAAAGATACTTCATCTACTGATCCACTTTATGCCCATTGACACAGCTCCCTACAGACCTTTCCAACTACAGAGTAATTTCAAAGAGTTGTCATTAAAAAAAAAACAAGAAACCCCAAACCAAACAAACAAAACCCCACATAACCAAAATCTATTTAATCCAGGAAAATGTTTCAATAGTGGTACATATTTGAAACGTCATTTATTTCTTCTCTCACCTACAGTTATCAAAGTCTAGGTGTCACAGTAAACAACGGTTAGTCAGGTTATAGGTATCATTCTGCAGACAGTGTAATTACAACAGGATACTAGCAAACTTTGCAGGACCTTCCTGACCAAAATCCAACCCTCTAACTCTGAAAGTACCTTACAAACACTATATTGTCATAAATTAAACAAATTAAAGGAATAAAACACTCCATCCATAACGTCTCCCTATGTTTAGCCTAACACACGATGGTAAATTACTGTGATTTAATGATTCAACCTACTTACACCGCAGTTAAATAAAAATTAATGCCTTAATTAATTCCCTAATGATAGAAACAGCGTAAGTTAATTCTTACCAACAGCAGTGACCTGCACTCTCTCACTGTCACTTACAACATCTGAAGGAAAAGTGAATTCCAAAGTTTTTGGAATTGCTTGTCGTTTATTCCCAGTCAAATCCAAAAGGACCGTCTGAGAGTATGTCTGTTCCAATCCTTCAGCCTATAAAGATAATGACAGGGATTCTGAGTATCCTTCTGTAGTTGATCCTGCCCTGAGCAGGAAGGTCATGCTACTCCCTTCCAACTTCAGCCATTCTTTGGTTCTATAATCTTAAGCTTTTATTGCAGGATGAGATACACAAATGTCTACCACCTTCCACTGAAATGGAACCTAACATGAATCAGACTTAGATATCCAAAACCAGGCAAATCTTGTCAGTGTCTGGTTTACCAGAAAGTCTGGATGCTAAAATTCCACCTGTAGAAAAATACAGAAATGTTAATCTAAAATAGGCCTGAATGAAAGCCAGATGTATGGCAAAATCGATTGCACTTATCCGAAACAGTCACCAGGTCCACTCTGCACAGGTTGTTAAATTAGCTGCAGCACCAGGAGTTCAGTGATACACAAACAGCTTTCACCTTGCTTTCAAGAAGGATTGGACAAAATATCTGTAGTAGAACAGATCTATTTGTTCATTCCTGGAAGGGGATCTAAAGAATTTTAAAGGACTTTTAAAAATTATTTTATAAGTAAGCGTTTTCTACTTAAAGCCACCTGACCCCAAACCAACCATACAGAGCAAGAGGCAGACAAGTACATTGGTTTGCCCTTTTGCTGCACTATGTAACCTGTTTTTGGGAACAATTTACTTCAGGAACAAGCCAAACTGCAGACTGTTTACCTTGACTAAAACTTTCTGGATAACAGCATCAGAAGCAGCAGATGATATTGCTGTCACTTTGATGGGAATCTCTCCCAGCTGTTTTGGCTTGACTGGGAATTGAACAGTTTTCCCATCTTCACTCGGTACAGATACAGATTGTTGATTTGCTGTAGCATTTATTTCATTGGATGTTAGAATAATTTCAAAAGCATCACTCATATCCAGGATCACAGTAACCTGTAAATACAGTAACATATGCAATACAAAGTGTTAACTTTGAAAAGCTGTTTTCATAAGCTGCCACCTGTTTTGCGTATAGAGAAATAGGTCTGCCCACTGAAGAAAATACACCAGTTCTCACAAAGACATGGTCTCCACCAGTGATGAAAACCCTGCAATATCTAGAAACATTTGAAGATAAAGAGATTGTTATGTTACCTCAGCTTCTTCTTTCAAATAATTAAAGATGTTCACTTCCAGAATGAACTGCTCTCCTCTGATGACGGAGTATGGAAGGTTCAGGAAAATGAAAAAAGGCTGAAAAACTTCTAGCTGCAAAAGAAAACCAGTCATGAACTCTTACAACCAGAGACTAGAAAGAAAATTACTATACAATGTGTCTTCCAATCACTTTTAAATTCAATGACAGAGTAATATTTAGTTGCACTCTACAGCTGACAAAACATATTACTGCAGGGCTGAAACAGAAGGAGAAGATGCTTCTGGTCATTAGCACCTTTAGAGACACTGTTTAGATGAGAGCTGCCAACAGCTTTGACAGGGCAGTCCCAACAGAGGCAACTGAATTAGCACTAAGAGTCTATCATCTGGCAAGTTTGGAAGCTGTGATCTGTCCTGAGCCCTCACTAAGGTAACTGAATTGCTTTGAGTACACAAGTAATGGATTAATGTCAGTTGACCTATCTTCATGTCAATACACGAGCCACTAAATAACTGACTCACCCAAATTTTGTAACTCAAAAAAACCCTTACAAGGTTTTTTTTTTTAATTTATTAAGATTAATCTTAGCATAAGTTCTTTTGTTATCCTTCTAAAAATACATACTATATTAATTAAAATATAAACTGCAGAAATATACCAGCAAGCAGTTTCTTTTATCCGTGAACAGAGGGTTTTGGAAGAAATCTTGCCTCTAAGAAGTCAATTGTAAGGTCTCATCAAGCTGAATGGGATCAAAATTTCACTGTTTATGAACATCAGTACAATAGAATGGCTGAGTCATGCTATCCTTTATTATCAAAATGTCAACATAAAAGTATTTTAATTCAGTTTGCATTTAAAAACATCTTCCAAGTGTTTTGAGTTTCAGAAACAAAAATCCCTCAGCTTTTTTTTTCTACCTAGCAAATATTACAATGCTTTTTCTAAAAAAAAAAAGTTGTTTGCTAAAGCTATCAGCGTCATAAATAAACTTCTTTGGATATTAAACATTAGAGAAGTTCTGATGGAGACTTTTTGGTTAGCTCATAGTAAAGGTTTTCCCTACATACCTATTTTCTTTGTCTTTTTTGTTTTACTTTTCTTTAAAACTGAAGTTTTACACTCAGGAATATGCCAGTATATTACAAAAATACAACTGAGTAAAATTACTGACACTCTGTGTAGGAGAAGTCAAAATAAAACCATGATGCAAAGCAGTACATGACATAAAGCACGCAGATGTCATTTATTTCCCCCATTACATTTTTCATGTCTTTCTTTTGCTTGCCTCTCTGTATGGTACTGATTAACATGTTTCAGCCATATGGAACTCTAAGCACAACCTAAATGTCCCAACAATAGTGAAGTACTGAACAGTGCATGGGGGTGATTATGGCTAAAGTATTATTTCAACATCTGTTCTACTTTGAGCCTTCTCACATTTGAGGATGAGAGGCCAAGTGTGTATTTCCTTACAGTTTTAATCAGAAAACTATTCCTCTTTCTGTCCCATCTCTGCCAAGCCAAGTGAAAGAAACAAGAATCAAGATTCCAGTCTCAAAGGAGCCTTGGCCACAAAATCCACACTGGGCTCCAAATTCTGTAGTGGAGTTCAGATCAGGATGTTCAAAGCACAAGCTCTGTGTCTTGGTGTAGCAGCCAAATGTGAAATCTGGACCTAGATCTCAGTTTGGATCTCAAAAATTGCCCCTCCCCAAGAATATGAGGGCATGAGAACTTAAAGGGGTAAGTTGGCTGTCTTCAGGCTATGCTTACACTAGTCCAGGAACCAAGATGGAAACCTACAGCCCACCGCTACAGCCTCAACCTTTCTAAACTTAGGTATGGAAGTGGAGTTGTCTCTGATAGGAACATAGTTTCTCTAGGATCTTTACATGATGAGTGGACCAATTATTCTGTGTATGTAAATACTAGCTAAATGAGAGTTCAAGAATTAATTCCTATTTTAAACAGGCTAAACAACTCTCTATGTAGTGGTTTCCTTGAATACAGAGTGATCCTAGGACAACTGCACTTGTACACTGGAAACCTCAGGTTAGAGATCTAACCTGAGGGCTGCTGAATACAGCTTAAATTGCTAAACTCCTCAAACACTTGAAAGCAAGAAAAGAGCCTCAAGACACAGGAATTTGGGAACAACAAGACTGCCAGTCATCCCATGCTAGCTCTCAGTGCCCACTCTGCTCCTCAAGCTAAGTCACCTAAAACTTAGCACCTATCACAGAAAAGTTGTTGGGAGAGACCTCTGGATGACATCTAGTCCAAGTCCCCTGCAAGTTTACCTAGAGCAGATTGTACCTGTGTTTACTCTAGGATTGCTTTTGACAGATAAATTTAGCCTTAAATCAACCCTCCTGCTCTCCCTCCTGAGGTAAGCATTAGCCATAAGTGTTAGCAGAGAAGCAGACAAATGCCTCTCACATCCCAGCCACCTCTCCCCTGCCAGTCTGTGCAAACCTCACGGCATGAATTACCAACTCATGGACTGCTCTCTGGGCAGAGCCAAGAAAACATGGAACACTGTTCCTAAATAGTCATTCTGCCTTCCTACATACAAAGATTCTGAAACGGGCACATCCTGGAAGTACTTTAACAAAAAACCCCTCCAACAGAAATAGGCATCCAATATCTGTGTGGAGTCTTAGATATTCATATGAGCAGGAAGGGAAGGCAGGTACGGTGTCACATATGTCTTCAGTGATGTTTTCTCTACAGTTTGAACACACATGACCTCTCAATCTCTTCATTAGTACAAGGAGATGCTGCTGTTAGAACTAAATCAGAGAGTCCAGCAAGAACCTGCAGCGTTACCAGCCCTAAAGGAGAACTCTCTAGTGAGAATGTACCTCCACTGGAGCAGTCATCACTCCGAGCCCGCCGCTTTCAGAGATCACAAAAGCACTGGCTACCCAGGATGTGATGGTGTCAGGTACAATGGCATCCATTGTGGTTTCTGTGTCAGATCTGATGGCAGAAGGGGAGAGCAGACTTTCTAAACTATCCATTTACAGACATCATTAAGTGGGCACATATGTTTAAAATGCATAAAAAATTAAGTCCAAATTCCTGGAAAGAAAAGCTGCTTATTATCCATTTCTCTTTTTCTAACCATTTAGAAATACTGTGATGGGATCAAAATTATTTTAAAAATTTAAATTATTTTAAGTTACATTAATTGAAGGCAATTACACTGGATCACATTACATATAATCCACTTTTACAGGTCCTTTAAAACAATCCCAGGTGATGGCTGCTTCCTGAGCTTCTCAGCTGTAAAAGAATACAAGATTTGTGCTTCACGACACAGGTCAGATTTCACCATCACTTGACAGTTTGATCTATTCACTGAATTAGGTGCAGATAGCAATAGATTTCCCTTTCCGGTCTAATCACCATCTTTTTATGTACTGTAGAGAAAAAGGCTAGGTCTCCCTATCCATTATCTCTCCGTTCGTAAGAGTTTATTTCTTTTGTCTCCAGGACTTTTATCTAGCTTCTATTGAAACTCTTAGGCCTTCAGTCAGGCACAATCCTCTCTTGTGCAGTTGTACAACTCCTCTTTTTTTCGACCTCCAATCTCACTTGTGGCCTCTAGGTGGTAGCAGAATATAAATCTACATTTTTTTCCAGTGTTCTTCAGCACGGGTGCAGAATGCTACTGAAANAAAAAAAAAAAAAAAAAAAGGCAAGTGCAAATTGTTTTCCTATTATTTCACTCATACCTCGTTTTAGTGTCGATCCAAAGCCAAGTCTCTGGAAAATGTGTCCTCACATAGAGATTGCTGAACTCAGGAGGTCCGTTTTTAGATACTGGCATATCATCGCCAAAACCATCCTCTATAGGTATCATTCCACCATCTACAAAATAAAAATACTGTCCTACTCCAAATATCTATATTTAGAAAGCTCAAATAAATACAGTTTCGAAAAGTCAATATATTGTTTGGAGTCTAATCTATAGCTTTGTAACTTATGATAAGACTGCTCTGGGACACTAGGAATTTTTTATTTTAAGAATAAAAAAGGTTTCACACAAATTTCTACATGGCCTCTGTGGAGTGCACATGAAACTGGTGTAATTTTGCTACACATGACAAACCACTGCAATATATATCAACTGGAGCTGCAAACAAAAACTCCACTCATCCTCAGGCTTTTAGGGGTAATGTCACTGCAGTAAAAAAGGAAAATTTCTGAAATGGTGATTATATGAATCTTGTATGTCTTGAACCTTTGAAATGGTAATGATTTTCAAGGCTGGATGCAGAGTAAGAAGACATAATAGGGGCCCTATCCCATGGACCTCCTTCCCCAATCAGTAAATTAGATTTGGCTTCATTTGTTGTATTACTTACAAAGAAAATGTTCCTTATCCTCCTCAAGAACTGCATCAGTTGATACCCAAAGGCTGCATTTCTGGATAAAATTTATACAGTATATCTCAATACAGGACATTCAGGACATCAACAGTGCTTATCTATTTTCTTTTTCTCTTCCTTCTTTTTAGGTAAATAGAGTCATAAAGCAAGCATAAAACTAAAGCAAGTAATATACAGAAACCTAAAAAACTGAGATGACATGAATCTGGATATTGCCATAATGACTGAAAACTTTTCATAGTGAAGACTTTATCAGGCATAAAGCAACCTGTATTTATGGAGGTATAAATATATTCCTTGGCATTCAGAGTATTATATATTGACAAAATTCACTATTCAAAACTCATATAAGCCATGAAAACATCACATTGTCTATAGCTGCAAAAGTTAGAAAGTTCACTTTTTAGTAGCAAGTGATGTTCAAATCACTAAGCAGTAAAAAAAACAACAGCCTAGAATTATGAAAAAAACCCCAGTACCTGAAATACACCAAAAGAACCTCTGGCCAGGGGGAAATACTGCACTGCGCTGTATAAATCGAGCTCATGAAGGACCTAAGGAAAGAAAAAACCAAAATCATCCAAAGACTGAATGCCAACTCACAGTTTTAAAAACTTTCACTGTTGCTAATTCATACAGCTGTACCACAAGCTGTAGGTTGCTTAGCCCTCATGACAAAGAGAAAATAATCTGTAACAGGATGACGGGAGTTAGGTTGTAGTGGTTTTATGATTAATGGAAGAGCGACCAAGACTGTATACAAGCCTGGAATAGAGTCTAGAGCCAATTGATACTTTATGGCACTTAGGCTATGTCCTTTGAGCACTTCAGGAATGATATATATTGTAAGCTCTTTCAAACTGTAGATGCAGTAGAGCTTCTGCAAGTAAAGGTAATTTAAACATATGAATAATTTATTCTGCCCTCCCAAGAAAAAAAAAATCTTTATATTATTAATTTTAAACAGCACAAAGAACAAATCATTAGGGGTTTTTTTCTGACATCGTCTTTTCCGAAAGAAGAAACTGCCAACTCTTAACAATTTATCAAATGAAGAACAATGAAGTATTGACTGGAATTGGAAATGCTGTGCCTATTACCTTTTAAGCCTTACAGTCTCTGCCACTCATGTGGCTTGCAAAAGTAAAAAAAAATTGCACAATTACAAGCTAAAAACCATGCTCAAAGAACATTACTTGTTCAGCATATAATCTCTAACATTTCCACAAACATACATCTTTCATACACACAATAATGAAAACCTCCTTTTCAAATATACTTACAGATTCTTCTTTTATGTCACTACTTTCTCCCAGAAGCTTTGCACTTTTATCAACAACTGAAAGTCCAATTACTGATCCTGGCTCTGTTGTACTGATTTTAAGGGAGACTTTCTCAGAGGGTTTGGCCTTATCTTTGCTCCAAGAGATTTTAATCTAGAAAAAAGTGAAACACAGCACTGATTTAAATCCTACAGTGATATTTACAGCCATTAACAACTCCCAGGAAGTAGTTTTTTTTAATTATTTGGCTATAATTAAGACCCCTGATTTGCTTTTCCTAGAACCTTTGGGATGCTGGGGACCTACGAGAGTCTTTTTCCTAGGACTTTCGGTAACTTTGAAACTCATGAGGCAAATTGAGACATTATTCATGCAGGACAAACAGGCTCCCTTTTGATTTCTGGTTATAAGCGTTAAAGTCTCCAGAGCAGAGAAAGAATTTGAACCCATCCAGCCTTTGGATGGTCTCACCCATAAAAAGTTATAGGGAGGCTTTTATTTGCACAAAGGACCAAATCTCACCCTGGTAAGCAAGCTGGAAAAATCAATTCACTGATGCAATAGGCATTTCCCCACTCTTCTTCAAACATTTTTGAGTTAAAGTATGGATAGTCACATGAAACACAAACACTGGTCATGATGTGACCACTGCCTGGCAAGAACAAGGTCTTTATAAACTTTTACAATTCTACCCTTAGAGCACTTGTAATACCTTGTCAGTGTATTGGCCAGAGTAACCTTTGGCTCAGTAATTGACCAAACCACCAAAAACAAAAGGAGATGCTGTGCACCACCAAAAACACAAGGAGATGCTGTGCATCTGTTTATGTGGAAAATACAGCAGCAGTATAAAGGACTTTCAAAATGCAAAAACTGGACCCTAATTGCACTGGTATTATCAAAAGTCTTTCTAAAGACTTGCACAAAGTTCATGTTAGATCCTCAATGAAAATTTTTTGCATTTACAATCATATGATCTAAAAGAAATATTTTTTAAGCTACCATACAACACCCAGACAAAACCATGGTCTCAGACTCAAGTTCAGTACAATTACCTTGTCATCCAAAGCAGGCTGGATGGAGACAGTGAGAGCATCATTTACAACCACTCCAAGCTCATCTACATAGAATACAAGTATAGATATCAAAGGAGCCCAGGAATTTTCTGCTGTTAAAGTGAATGTTTTTGTAGACTTTGTGCCAAAAGCCATAATTTGTTCCTTAGATAATACCTGAAAGAGAAAAAATCAAACACTCAGACTGCTGGTATCCTCAATCTATCATGAGCAATCGGTTCTACAAGTAGCTGCTAAAGAAGAGACACATAGCTGTGATTCATTTCTTTTTTTTACTAACTGGTAGACCGGCTCTGTGAAAGTGGGCATGGTAGCTGATGTAATATTTAAATAATAGATTTTTTTTCTGTGTTTTCATTACCGTATCACTATGGACAAGTAAAGAACTACAACAAGGGCACACATATGGTATGAGAACATAAATATACTACAGTAATAGGGTTGGCTCATGTGGGTTATCTGTAACAGCATTTGAGTTTGGATCAGGCACATAGTTTTAAAAGCAAACCTCCAGACCACCCCTACTTAGAATATTTGGTTTGCTTCATGGAGAGTGTGAACTGGGGTCTAGTAATGTGCTCCAGTTAAAAGCAGACATTCATTCTGACAGATCAGATTAGAGCTAGTCTGAAGCTACCCCTAATACCCAGATTTCAATTTTTTCACTCTAAATTTGTTCCTACTGGATCATACACTTACTAATGAAGACAGAGAGACGAAGGGCAGTTCCCTGCCTTTGGTTGCATGGACTTGATTTATTTTAAACCTTCTAGAGAGTGTTTCTATTTTACAAAATATGTATGAATGCCCAAATTTTACATGGTTTTCCTAATTCAGTTTGCTGTTAAAGTCTGTGTAAGAAAAAAAATCCTAGCTACCCTGGTCACTAAGATACAGACTGTGAAAAAGACAGGCATGCGTTCAAGATAGGATGGGAAGCTTAGGATAGTATATATAATAAATCCTTCCGATCCTTCAAGATACAATAAAGCAGCTGAGCAATTAAGCCACTACCCAAGATATTTATTTTAAAATGCTTCCTATAAATCTCCCTCGTTAACAATGCCCCTCTGTCCACTCAATCATCCGTTTCCTCAGCAGGCAGCTCTTCTGCCTCTGTACCCACAGGCTCAGCCTGACAGCCCTGAATCTGCATATGCTGACCCTGGCTCCACCAGGGTCCTGCTTCCATCTGCATCTGCAGGACCTGCTGACAAAGCCACAGTTTGGGCTGCTCCCGGGACATCTTTGTCCCTTCTCCCATTGCAGATGCTCTGCACAGTCAGAAACAGTATTGCTCTCACAGTTGTGCCTTGTCTCACATCTGCAAGCAGAGATAACCCAACACCCAGATCACAGAAGCACTTTTTCCAGAAGCACTTCCTTACAGTGCCAGGGGCATTCCTCCTTGGTAGAATAACAGAGTTCTCTTTCAGAAAGGACCGTCCTAGTGGAAAGGAAGTTTTTGGGCCTTCTCTTCCACAAAACACAATTAAAAGATGCCAAATCTCAAATGTTTAATCACATTCCACTCACTGGAGTATTTCTCAAGTTGGCAAAAGTCGCCTTGGATTGTCTCCATATGCAAAGCCTCTAACTTACCAGATAGTGATACTGTCTTACTGGCTTGTTGCTTGCAATGCTCAGTTCAAAAGGCTTCCCAGCCTAGGAAAAGCACACGATTCGTATGAGTGAGTATGGAAAAACCATAAGTAACTAGGCTTTAATCGAGGCAAGTTTTGTCTCAGACTGTACCTTTATATCCTGGCTCTTTGTTTGAACCTGGAGATAAGTCTGACTAGGGGAGCTGAACACATCATAAACACCTATGTCAGTCTTACTGCTGAGGAACTCTGCCTGCAAGACAGTGTAAAAAAAAACTCTTAACAAAACAGCAAAATCTGTGGTGTTCATATATGTGGTACAGCTTACAAGAGCATGGCAGCCTTAGCAAAAGTCCACTTTATGCTTTGGGTATCTGGGTTTTTTTTCTTTGATATCATGGTGCAATTATTAAATCCCATTTGACAGGATCTCTCACTTTCTTTCCAGCTGTAACATGAAGTAACAAAAATAACAATAGGTGACATGTCAGCTGTTGCAGATAGCAGGACAGCATATCACTGATCCCAGCCCAGGCAATTTAGTGTGTCAACACTCCAAAGCAACATGTTACAAAGCAGTACCTGAACTCTTAGAGTTTTTGTATCAGACAGGATTGGAAACTTAACATCAATTACTCCATTTTCTGGAACTGTGTAGTTCAGGATATGGACTGTCAGATTTCTCTCCTCTGCTGCCTCATTTTCCAGGTGAGAAAATGAAGAGTAATGGAAAAGTAGGTCTGACTCATGTGCAGTGATTGTTACAAGATTCTGCCTCTCTTCAGCTGTCAGCTGGTTGCTATCAGTACGGGACACCTTTAGCTAAACAAAAAGAAAGAAAACACTTATCAAACCCATCAAACAGGGTAAAGCTAAAATGCACAACACATAGCATGTAACAATATATTTGCACTCACGTCACATTAAAAAAATAATGCATCCTCAGATTTCTCACACATCAATAGCTTTATTTCTGTTCTTTAGTAACCACTGCAAGTAGGCAAGTCAGGCAAGAACAAAATTATTCATAACTCCAGGGAATAAAAAAAGAGTAAAAGTAAGGTAGATGTAACTGAAAGGAGACATGTTCCATTTCAGCTCTCCCAAGTACTCTTCTAGTTGAAAATGTTTGTGTCTCAAGTAAATTATACATATCCTAACTACAGTCTGAATACTTAATTTTATCACTTAGATTTCACCATCACAAGAAAGGGCAACCTAACATTTACATAATGTGGGAAAATGAGTCAAATGAGCAGAGATGGTGCTGAGTTAGATGTTTTTATGAATTCATCAAATGAGCTGAAGACTGAAACCAGGCCCAAAACTGACAGTGTGATTCTTTACTCCATCATACATCAATCAGCACTACAACTTAAAATGTTCATGTCCACATTCAAGCAGATTTTCATCCAGTAAAATCATTCTTATTCTGCATTATATACTACAAAAAAAATCAATTTTTATATTTAAAAGCACTGAACTAATGTTTCTTTTTTCTTTTTCAGCCCATAGATGTCACTGCATTACCACTCTTCCTCAGCCACTATTTCCCTGCTCTCTCTCTGAAGAGTATATGCTCTTCATGTAAGATCTCCACTTTTTAGTAACAGCAGCAGCTGTTCATTCACACTTTGGCAGCACAACTGATACCTTCCTGTCTGCCAGCTGCAAGAATTGCCAGATGCTTCAGCTATCTCTCACTCAGTTCATCTTTGGAAGAGGACTAAAAAACAGGTGGATTCAAACTGGAATGCTGGCAAAGAAAATGAAAAGCACAAAAACTAAAAGCCCAAATGATCAGGCTAGCATAAAGCTACATCTTGAGCCAATCCACTCTGGAAGAGTATATTCAGCCTAAATCACTGCTATTTAGGTCACATTTCCATATAGTAAAGGCACAGGAATTGTAAAATTCACTCCCATTTCCAAGCAAAATGCAGTGATACAATATGCAACCTCTGGAAAATGTAGAAATACTGAATGCAGATGAGGGACAGAATGAAGAATGTAAAATATTTCTATGAGTGGACTGTAGCTGGCATGAAAAAGACAGGACAGAAGGCAGAAACAACACTTTCACTTGAAAGCAATGTGGTTTGATGAGTTTTAACTGAATTATATAAAAGCTGTTTAAATATACAAATTCACTATATAAAGTATATATTTGTGTGTGTGTGTATATATATATAGTTAGCTAGATATACCAATACTATAAAGAGGTTTGAAACTTAATAACTAATGTGCTGTTTCAAAGCACAGTCAAAAAAAAAAAACAGCTAGGGAAGATTTCTCTTTCATAAGAATGCTGATAAACTATACACAAATATATCCTGTCAAGGCTACAGCATTCCCTGCCACTTTACCCTTTTCTAGAGCAAATGCCTCCAAGTTTAGTATTTGCTAATATGTATTGTGAAAAAAAGAGAGAATTTGAAAACAAATCTGTAAATTACACTTCAAAATCCAAGGCAAACTTTGCTATCTAAGCATAGAGGAGAAGTCACATTTGTTTATCCAGAGATAATAATCAAACAAAAGAACTTACAGTAGCTATGAAGTTCAGAGAAGGCTTTATAACTCTAGTGTAGTCCAGAAATTCAATAAAATAGTCACTTTGCTTTGGAAATATGATGGCACTTGAATTTTGGGAGATTCCTGTTGAATAATTGTATGTGTTTAGACAACATGCATTTAACAAATACATTTCTTCAGCAGCAATACAGTTTACTGACCATGACTTTGAAATAATTCTATCATATTTTTCACCATTTCCCCTCCTATCATTCTTCATCCTTCTAGCTGAGCATCAGTACAAAGGTGGTATGTACACTGGTACTGCCTGCCACAATGCAATATAAGATATACCACACAGGGCTCCACTCACACAGACTATGTCAGAATGACACAAGGAAGAAACTTATTAAATCCCAAATCAGCCAGCTTCACCTTGCCAAGGTTTCTACAGAAAGTCTGTAATCAAACCAAGTTTCTGGGACAGCCAGAAATTTTGTACACGTTATTTTTTTTCCTAATGTGCAAGGTGCAGAGGAACATAAACTCACAAAAAACCCTCAGTTTGCAAATCAGTCCATCTAGAGGAGCCTAGACTGTGGACAACCTAGAACCAGGGAACTCTTTCTACTAATGTGGCTTACAAATACACAATGTCAGGTAAGTTTATGATTAAAGTTAAGTCTGTAAAATTCAGGCTAATGGTAGCAATTCTTTATGCCTGCTCTTCTCATCAAAAATGATCAGTCACTGACTTCAAGCTCCTATCAGAATCTGTTTCTCAGTTATTTAATAAATCATTTAGCACAGAACTCTATTCAACTGAGTTAACAGCTGGTTAAACTATTAAATTTCTAGGCAAGCAACATCCAGATAATATATTTGAACGTGGATGCTTTATGCTGACATCAGTGCATGATACTTTTCCAGAGCTCCAACCTCTTCCACACAGCAGTAAGGCACACTGGATTTCTGTCAGAAGAGCTCCCACAGCCACATACCTGTGAGTGACTCAGTCACCACCGCAATCATTTCTATCGGCTCTGTGAAATCACTGTCGCCTTGGTGCCACAGCTGCTCACCATTCAAGTTTTGCAACATCAGCTTGTTACAGGTTACATTCACAGATCCATTCATCTGCAATGTAGGAAAAAATAACTGTTGAGCCAGAAAAGCCAAGGACACCTTTCTGTCTACTGTAGCTTATTCTGGTTAAGTCCTCTAGCTCTCTCCACATACAAGTTTTGGAGTGTGAACACCAAAAAATTATGGATGCTGACCCTTTCTTTTTTTGCCATCAGCAACCATTTTTACTAAATCCAGTAGAAGTTCACTGCTTTTTTAGAGGAAACAATGCTTTAGGGAAAAAGTTACTTTTTTTTTCCTAATTTCTAGAATTATCCACTTCTACATGGCTAGCGCGGTGGTACCTAAGCTTTACAGGAAAATACAATGAAAAGTTCCTGCCTGAGGAGAGGGGTATACCCTATTCAGTATCTGAGCTCAGAGTTGCTGTAGACTAAGTGCTGCTGAAGGCACTGAAGTCAGATGGGCTGAAGTCCACAAACACAATATTACAGTCATTTAACCTTTTTGAACAGTCCACATCTCAAAAGCAAAATGTCTGATTTTGCAAAGAGAGTACAACGAATCTATCACCTCTTTTAAGCCTTCAGACTGAAACTGTGTGACTTTTTAAATTTCATGCTCCAGGTTACAATTAGTGCAGTAGCTCAAATGTAATTGCTGGCAATTAGTAGGCAAAATGCTTTGGTTTCCACCATGCTAGAGCTCCACCCAGACAACTGCAGTGTTCTCCTCCAGCCTTGTGACATAGAGCTCAGTGTGCAGGAGCGGACACAGGGCCAGGGAGCATTCCTGAGCATGGGTCCTCCGGCACCTATGCAGCTCCTGGAAAATTTTTCTACCTGGGTCAGTTGGTACACTCCAAAATAACCTCCAGGCACAAGTAAAGAAGCACGGGTGCCAAGTATCATTCCCAACAAGCAGTCTGAATGGATGCTTTAGGCTGGAAATTAAAGAGAGTTTAACACTCTCCAGCTGAACGCAGCATTGAGGAATGATTCCAAGCATCATTTAACCCACAACAGGACACAGGCTTAAAGAATCTACTAAGAGATGACTCACCTCCATTGTCGTTGTTATATTTCTCTTGCTTGTCCAGTAAGAAACAGAAAGGCAAGTGACTGTTACAGTTCCCTTTACTGGCTTTCCATATGTGTACCTGAAACACATCAAGCAAAGTCAAACAACACACCACCCTCCAGGACTTGGGCTCCTGAAGAGCTCTCAAGGCAAAAGATCCTGCTAAAATATTATTCTCTGGCCTAAAGAGAATACTCTACTCTACTCTAAACATGGGTAGAACACATTTCTACTTTGGAACATGGAGGTCACCATACTGAGACCAGTTTAACAATACTAAAGCTGGAAGCCCAAGACCTGGAGAAGATACACAGTGCTGCTCTTTCCACTACACAAGCTCTACAAACCTATTAAAATTATTATGGGCTGTACGATGTACAAAAGTTAACTATACTAAGCTAAAAGCTGAAAGCAAGTTATTGAACTGAACACTAATGTAGCATCATAACTAATGTGCAGTAGAGTTAAAATGGGATGTGGGAAGTGTAAGCATTTTGCTTACCAAATACTGCTAACACAAAATGAGATATCTCCAGATATTTGGTAATAATTACTACTACTTATTTAGTAATCACAGTCTCAAGAAATCATTGCAAACAACATCCAGCTGTGGCAAATCTGAAAACTGTAACATATTCCCTTCTTAGGATGACAGTAGCAACCTGCAGTCACTAAGCAGCAATAAAATAAAATTTTGTTTAAATGTTTCCAAGTTATACTTAAGAGAAACCACAACATTATCAGATTGAGACAGAGAAGCGAAGGAGGGGAGGAACCACATGGGGACAGATAGGACACCTAAAATCACTCTAGTCCTCAGCAGTAATACACGCAGGTGTGGTAACTTTAAAGTACTTTAAATCATTATGCAGTCACTTAAGTAATACCAAAGCTGAAAATGGGCTTTATGACATCTACAAGTTGTATAAAGAGGCATTTTGTGTATAAAAACAGTCATCAGAAATGAAGTCATTCTCTATAAACAATTACAATGTATCAGGAGAACTTTGTCACTGCTGGGATTCAACCTCAGATGGTTTACTGGTGTCTACGTATGAATTTATTGCAGCAAACAGGTACACTTTCAAACACCTTATGAGTACACCCCATGAAAGAGTCAAGTATCCTGGGGAAGACCAAAACAGCTTAAGAAATCAAACAGTAGCTGGCATAAAGCTAAGTTAGGGCATAAAGCAAAAGCAAAGTAGAATGAGGAAAAAAAAAGCAAGGAAAACTTTTTTTTAAATTGCCCCTTAGGAGATTCACAGAATCATAGAATGGTTTGAGATGGAAGAGATCTTAAGGGTCATGTAATTCTAATTCCTTGCCACGTACAGGGATGTCACCCACTATATCAGGTTGCTCAGGGCCCCATCCAACCTGGCATTGATAGTTAATAATATCAGGTTGCATGGACTCTACAGAATGAAGTGTTTCCTCAAAGTCCAAACATTTAATTTAAATAGCCTGCTAAACAATGATTTCTGCATTTCACTTGTAAACTGAGTGCTTCTTCAGAAGGTATGTATTTTAAGGCATTAGATAATCCACAAAAGACTCTTTATTTCGGTCTTCTTGGATGATCTACCAGGTAGCTCTATCTGGCTCTCATCTTCAAAAATAAAACTAATTTCTGAGATTAATGCATAGTAATTTTTTGTCTAGCTATTTGCTCAGCTGAAAAATAAAGTATTATTTACACAGGAGTGTACATTGAAGCCTCTGCTGAATTTTTCAAGAGCTTTTAATTCTTTACCTATTTACAGCTGTAGGTATTTTGATACGAGAAACCTATGCTTGAAATCCACAATGCTGACTTATTGGAACAAGGAGGATATTCACAGAAGTTTGCCTGATTTTCCAAGTTGTCTAATAGAATATAGTTACTGTATAGAGCTTAACATGGTAAATTGGAGAGCACCATAAAAGAACTATAAGAACCAAAAAAAGCATCAAAATACGTATTACAAGCAAGAAACTTAAGAAATTTTCAAATAAGGTACCTGAAAATGTATAGCTATAGTCTAGAACTATATTTACCAGACCAAAGAACTTACTAGAAGTCTGAAAATCTACTGAATCTTGTTACAACAAAATCCAGTAACTAGAAACAGATACTAGCCAACTAATTTTGAATAGATAGGGCTTTATTAACATTCTAATTTTTACTTTGACACTTAGAGGCCCACAATAAGTTTCTTAAGAGTGAGGGTGACAACAGTATCAGTGATTTACTTACTTTGCAGATACAACACCAGTTACATCTTCATCTCTCAAAGAATAGTATAAGGGTGCTGTTATCATGACATCAAATTTTGGTAAAACTAAAAAAAATTACAAGAAGCATTAAATTCACAGAAGGAATATTTCTTTTTTGAAGTAACAAGTGTAGAACATGTAATTTGATAAAGACTACTAGCTTCCTAAGTTTCCTAATAAAAGGTAAGATGTATTTTTAACCCAATTGCCAGACTACAACATTTTGTTGAAAGGAGAAAAAAGCATCAAAAAAACAGCCCACATGTAAGTCTGAAATACAAAAGGTAGAGCTTATTCAGCCTTTACAGAATTCATCAGCAAGCTTCACAACCAGATACTATACAGATATTTTGGGATCATTAAAACTACCAAAGATAAACAGGGCAGCTGATAAGATGGTATTTTTTTGTCAGTCTCAGAGAAGCCAAAGATTTGGAAATTAAACTTTCTGTGAGTATTTAAAATGTACATGCCAGACAAGGGAAGCCAGTATAAATTAATGGAGAATCACTACTGATGTTGGTCACTACTAAATAACACTTACCATATTCCATCACTTTAAATCTTTGATAATGAACTTGACCCTATTGAAAAAAATTCATATGAGAAAATACATAAAATTGTGGTTACATTAGTAAGTTTAACATACCTTCTTGGTCAAATTCCACCCATATTCAAGTTAAACTACAATTTCTGACATGGTGTGATTTTAAATCATGGCTCAATCACTATGAGCTCCTGTAGAGACCAGTAGTATATATTTACAAAACAGAAGGACACAGAAGTTCATGTGAAGCAAACTCTAAGTATTTAACATGAACAGCTTGTGCAGCTTCCAGTCTGCAAACATCTACATATGCCTGGTTTCTGTACTAAAAAATTGAATACCTGAGCTAGCTAGCATAAAACTACCTAGCATAAGTAGTCACAGTCATCATGATAAACCATGACTGACATACCAGCACCATCTTTGCTAGCACATCTTAAATTAACTCGTACAAACAAGAAGCTCCTACAGAGTCTATCTAGTGGATGAAACTATTTCTAAACCTTGTATAATCTTATGATTCTACATTTACTCAAAAGGTGGCTACAGTTTTGTTACAGTCTACAGCCATACTTACTTCAGCAGAGATACCCTTGTGTTGTATCTTCTTGTGTCAGCCATTTGTTACTTAAAATCAAGGAAAGAAATCAGGAACTGCATAATGTGCTGTTACTTGTGTTCTCTTCTATTTTCCTATTTTTCTAAAATTTTCACTCATTCCCTCCAGGAGGGAAAAGAAGAATGAATATGGATAATCACCTGTCAGGTGGCATCAAGATGTATAAGATACATATATCTTACAAACAGAATGACTGTTTGTAGCAAGAGAGGATAAACTAAGAACTCCTATAGTAAAAACCCTAGGACCGTGACCTAAACTGGAAACACTTATAAACTTTTGTTACCTGATCAACAACTTTGCAAGTTAAGCATCTCAGACCAAGCCCTTTACATATCTGTATTCACACATCTCCTAGTGAAATACTCCTATCAAAGTAAAAATCAGATTGCTGCCGATGTGATGATTAAGTTGCTGATCACCAAAATAACTGCCATCTTTATATTCTTAGGTTTGAAAATATACATGCAGAATCAGCTATTTTCACAACATTTGTGCAACTCATAATATTTGCAATACAAAATGCTACAGCACTGACATGCATAAATCAGTCCACAATCAGATTACTATCAGGTAGTCTTAGGAACACGTATCTTAGGGAAATGTCCTGCAGTGAATTCATCTCACATCTTGTTCTCTGTCCAGCTTTTATTTCCAATACTAAGTATAGATGTGACCCTTGCCATACAGCAAACCCTGAACAAAATATTACCCCAGATAGCACGGTTAAAAAGCATCTCCCTTGAATATAAAATATTGCTTCCCATTATCTTAGAAGTAAAAATAAAATTTTAAAAAGTACAATTAAAAACTAAGATAAATATAAGTAGTAAAAAACAGAGATTACAGTGAGACTAGTACTCCTCGGTGCATCTTCTCTAAAATGACAAGCTTTGTGACAGAAATCAAGCCGTGCTTCATAGTTTAGGGAAAAACAAAGACCCTACTCGGGTCATCTTGATGATGTAAATACCAAGCCAGATTTTCCACTAACACATTTTTTAGCCAAGCTGGTCTGAAGTAGGACAAGTAACTGCACTTCAACCACTCAACCATTTCAGTTCATTAGGGCAAGGCTGTCTCTCCGGCAAATATTGTTCAAATATACTGAAGTGGAAGTTGTTAAAACAGTTTCCAGGAACAGCAGCTTTTGAGACAAGCAGTTAGTCAGTTAGTTATATATGCACAACCCAAGAGAGATTTTTAGGGGTTTTCTTTAAGATAGGAAAACAACATCATGCCTATTCCATTTTTTCCAGAGCTGCTTCTTTCTAGTACAGGTTTTGTCTTCCATGCCTTCTCCTGCTTCTTAACTACACTCACCCTTCCAGAATAACAACATTGTGCTCTAAATCAGCATTTCTTAAACTGCAGAACACCTACTGCATTCTGTGCCAATCGCCCAGAGTAAGAAAACAGTGCCAAAAAGAGATCCATAGAAGTGTTCTGGGATGATGAGGATGAGCCTTTCTGCAGGGAAGCCTTAGGTGCTGTGTATCCTGACATCCAAGAATCCCTAACAACTGCAGTCTAGAGTCTGCTCTGCTGTGATGAACTGTCCCGTTTTAATTCATTTGGTCTGATCCAATGAAAGTGAGGTCACAGGAGCCATTCCCCACAGATTTTTTTCTTCTTCTTTGGCAACTGAAAGTCCCTGAAATTAATCTGGTCTGGGTCAATTTTCTTATTTGTTTCTGACATTGACGTGCATTGCTCTTAGAGCACGGGGAAAGACTCTGGGTGTGGTCCAGGGCCTTGCCCTGGAAAAGCACAGTGCTGGAACCAGCTGCATTCCTGGGGCTACCTCATTGTCTCACAGGCCCTGTCAGGAGCACTCTTCTGTCTTGGCTGTGCAGCTAAATAAAACAGATTTTTGTCTAGACAGAACTAACAGAAGCACTTCATGATCACTTCCAGAAACAAACCCCAAAATGAAATTCTGTTCAAATTCAATAGCGCAGTCTCCAGAAACTAGTCAGAGTCCCACCAGTGTCACCACTATTTACGCTAGCAGATAACTGAATATCTGTGCACATTTGCAAACTACTAAATACTCAGGCAATGCCAAAGGCTTTATGTACAGTCTGATTTTGAAGAAGTGTGACACATTTTTTAAGCAATTATATATACAACATTAAATTTAACACATTAAATGTGAAATCCATAACTGACTTAGCACAAAACATGACAGAATTCTCTGTGGATACACTGCAACATATATTAAACCTCAAAAGCTAAAAAAATTCAACATGTAAAGTTATAATCATTCCCCGTTGATTCTGAAAGTTTGCTTTACAGCTGAAGCTTTAAAAAAAGTGTAATGCTCTTAAAAATATTTTGGAAAGTCCTTGTTGCACCTGAAACATTACTACTCTTCAATATTTGATCACAAATTTATACATAACAACTTCCATAAATTGGATTACAGAATGCCATTTAACTAGAAACAACTTCTGGTTGGAGGTGCATGCTACAAAAAACTCAGCAACTAGAAGTCTTTCAGCAACAGAAAATATAAGATATCCAACTAAAACACAAGGTAGAGACTTGGAAACCAGACTGTAATTACTCTGCCTTGAGTTTTCCTGGAACAGCTGTATTAACACCTGAACTTTTATTAAAAATACTACAGGATGTTTAACAGCAGCAAGCAGCCAAAACCTAATTTAAAACAGGATTCAGAGGAAGCACTTCCAAAAACCAAGACTCAGTACACTTGGAAACTGATCTGTAATCATGAGAAGGGAAACGTTATTTAATCACTTAACAATTCTTTAAAGACAAGAGGGAAACTGAGAAAGAAAGGCTGGCTATTTAACTAGAAAGCCCAGGTCATGGCACCAGGATAACTAAGTCATGCATAGATCAGTCTGGGTTTGCCATATGAAGATGTTCCTAAAGCCTCAACAGATCCATAAGCTGGCTGGATGCCATGGAGAGCCAGGCTGGCAGTACTAGTTAAGGACAGGAAGACATATCTATTAAAAATCCCAGTCATATACTAAGCCTTCCTTAGCAGTAAATCTAAATTCTCAGTGACCTACCTCTCTTACCAGGAAGAGATTGGTTTATCTATGCAACTTTATATATGACACAATAAAACCTACACCTCCCTTGAACAGCAGAACTGCTCCAGAAGAGAGAGTATTATCCAGCTAATAGCTAGGAATATCCACTCGGAGTGATCCAGTCACTCACTACCTTTCACTGAACACCCATTAAATCTCCACTGTAACACCAACACAGAGACCCCTACACAACTCAATGTTCAAACTGAATCCCATCCCTTATGATCTTGTATTTCACGGCATAAACTCCCTTGCAACCAAGAGAATAAAGTAGAGTTTCCCATTAGAAAAGTTCTTTTCCTTATTCTGCAAGGTGTCTTGCAGGTTTCAATAATCCAGTGGTTGACACACTTTCAGAAAAATAAGTCTGTGAGACAACACACTAGGCAGACCTAATCTAATAGTGTGAATACTGCAATAGTCACGTAACGTATCTTGCATATGACACCCTGATCCAATGAAGATGCTGTGTAGGCACATGCTGTAGAAGTAATGCATATTGCTTTGTCATTATATTCAACACGGAATTTGAAAATTAAAGCAGAGCAGATGTAAACAAAAAAGGGCCTGAAAGTAAACATAAGTATTTCTGTGTGGGACTTGGGGTTGCTGTTCTATTCCCAAAGGACAAGCACTTTAAAAATATCCTTTTTTTTTTTCTGGACACCAAGGTCTAAAACCTTTTTTTTTTTAAGTATAATATACACTTCTTTTTCTCCTCTTTAATTTTCCTCCTTTAATTTTCAATTCAAAGAGTTTAAATGCCAAAAGGAACCATTTAGCCTGATCTTCTTTTAACACAAGTTTGGTACCTTTGTATTCAGCTACACCAGCAATCTGTGTTGTCAGAATGCATTTTCCAAAAAGGCAACCATGAAATAATAGAGAATATCCAGGGAACTGCATCAACCAGGACAGCGAGGAGTGACACTGTGTCTTGAGCTCACACTTAAGGCTTTTTTAACTATCAGTTCTCAATGGAATGTACTGAGAATTTGTCCAGACTCTTTTTGATCCCATCTAAATTTTCAGTATTCACAATAACGGCTAGTGCTGTGCTCTGCAGTTCAGTTATGATGTTTCAGTCATTTTGAAATCCTCCTTTACCTCCTTTACCTGATGCCCTTTAGCTATATGTTGAAATAGACAGGAACAAAACGTTCTCTATTTACTTTCTCCTAGTTACTCATGACTTGAGAGGCATTCTCACTCTGATATACATTTTCCAAGATCATTAACCTTCTGTAGCATGGCTAAAATTTACAATACCATCAACTACACTCTCCTAAGGTTTCACGTCACTTGTCTCACAGCTGTTTCATTAGCCCAGATAAATTGACAAGGCATTTTTCTTTCAACTTTACAAATTTATTTTTTCTCTTTGTTTTTTTTTTTTCAGGAGAGAGTGGCACTCATTCAGATCTTGAAAACAGCTGCCACAACTCCTTCATCAATTATCTCCAAATTTCAGCATTACTCAAGCCTTTGCAGAAAGCCCAAGTGACATTTCACAAACACTTTTTTGCTTGGCATGTGAGCCCACGACTGCCACCAGCCTTTGTTCCCATGTCTGAGCCACACTTCCCCAACTGCTGAAAAGCACCTACAATAGCTGTGAGTGGGGATGGCTTCTCAGCTGGATCAGTGAACTGGTCTGGGCCAAAAAAACCACACAGATGCTTTTCAGTTTGGGGCACTTCCCCACCGCACTTTAGATCTCAGCCTGACTACAGCTGCTTCAGCGTGACTGAGAGGCCACTGAACAGCAGGCAGGGGATGGGAAGGAGTGGCAGAGCACAGGGAGGAGCGCAGGAACAACTTCATACATTTTTCCAATCACAGACAACAGCAACAACTCCACACCCACAATGACAAAGTGTTTGAAAAATCCAGTCCTGTCACTCACTTGAGCACCACCCTCACATGCCTAAGCCTACGGAAATCTATCAAACATATAACTGGTACTGGTAAATGTTACTCCCAAGTAATACATGATCACGTGAGTTTTTCTCCTTTCTACCCATCATCTCCCTCATTAGGTAACATTAAGCAGTCCTGTTTATACTTGCTAAATGTCTCTGAACAGCCACTGCAAGCCAAATAGGAAACGCAGTTCCCAAATTATAGGTACTAAAAAGCAGGCTGAATAACCCTGACACACAGAGTTTTGAACAGCTAAACCGCCAGCTATTTTTGAAACATGTTCCATGATGTATGAGGAGTGTAACAGCTTGAAGCATTGGCCTGAGAGAATTACTACCAATAGCAACATGCAACACAGACTCTTCCAGTTTTGTTTTGCAATAGTCCTGTATTACTAGTCATCCTTTCTATTTTACAAAGTTATTTTTTCCTTAGTAACTCATCATTCACTGTGAGTTGCTGAAACACGCCTAAAACTAGGCAAAGATCTGTAAATAGTCTTGGTTCCTCAACCCTTGAGATACTGACTGGCTGCAGAGCGTGGTACAACAAATTTCTGTGTACTTGCTTGCAAAATAAACATAAGAGCATTTCACTTAAAAAGGAAAAAACTCTATTCCGTGAGATCTTTCTTTTATATTAATATTACAACTCCTCACTTTTTTAATACCATTTTTATTCTGGAATCAAAACACAGACCTTAGAATAAAGTATGTATGTGAGTTTTTGTATTCTTCCCTACAAAACCATATGCTGTTGAAAATCTTGTGAAGTTTGCATATTATCTTTGCATAGTATCTTGCCCAATATTTGACATGACGGAAGGATTTGCTCATCTCATGATCCATCTTTATAACTGGTTTCAGCAACATAAACACAATTTTATACACATCTAGCAGAATAAATAAATCTCTCTGTGATCTGGCAATGTTAATACTCACGTTCACTTCCACCTCTATGGACCAGTCTCCTAGTGGAGGGTTCATTGATAACTGAAATTTTTTGGAAACTACACCCAAATCACCCTCCTCCATCAACCACTGCTGAATCAGTTTCTTCCGAGGATCCTAGGAGAAAAGTCAAGTTGCACGTTAAATGTGAGTGGCCTTGCTAGCAAGATTTAGGTAGCAATTCATACCATCTGTATTTGTCACAAATTTGGAACACGTGACACAATCTAACATCTACCTGTGTTCCTGTGGATACTTACTCGGATATAGATATTCAGAGACACTTGGTAAGGTTTAAGATCAGGATAGACAGTGACAATCCGGAAGAGCACATCCTGTCCTGGTTTATACATGGATTTATCAGTCTGGATGAACACAGAGGTGCTCTTTGACATGTACAGCAGGTTGGTACGGTTAGAGAAGATGTGCCGGCCATCAGCACGGCCCTCCACCAGTAATTCATAATTCCCAGGAGCACTGTTCAGAGGCAGCTTAAAAAGAAATAGTGACACTCTGTTAGGCATCCAAAACATTCTTGAAGACACTATTATTTAAAAAACATTTGACATGAAGAACTAATATATACCTGAACTTGTCAACTTATGTAAATTCTCAAAAAGAGAAAGGGAATTTTATTCATGACTTTACTGTGTTATTTCAACAGTTACCAGAAAATGTCTTATCAGAAGCATCTTTTCAACACATTTCCATCTAATTTTAAGTAGTAATCAGGTTTTCAACAATATAAGTATCTATGCATTCATATGCAATTCACAGTCTTACACATACATAGCTTGTGCTCTCTTTTTTAAGTTATTTAGAAATTTCTTTGGTTTGATACAATGGGCTAATATTTTTCTTCATCATTTTTGCTATGAAATTTTCCAAAATAAAATATAAAAATAAAATATATGAAGAAGGTACGTGTAAGCACCATGAGCAGGACAGTAGGAGAACTTTGCACTTGTTTTTTTACAGTCTTTAGCTTTATGTCCTATGGGGTAGAAAAATCAAATACAGAATTTATTTTTCATAAGGTGAGGTACTGCTTTTCAACAGCAACCCCACTGATTTTGTCTCATTTCACTTTCATAATTAATAATTACAGCACATACTGTGACTTATTTAGAAAGTAAAATAATTATTCTTCCAAAAATATTAGGAAATAAAGGAACATAAATTTCATATGCTTAACTTTTTTGGATAGACATTGAAGGCTCCTTCAGTGCTGGCAGAAGAGACAGATATCACTGGCAAGGAAATTTAGACCACATAAGGTCAGAGTAATCACACACAGATTTCTTCTCTCTCTCTCTCTATGTCTTTCCAGTGCACAGAGGAAATCTAGAGCTCATAATTCAGATGCATCACTTCATTTCCTAAAACTAGCTGGGAGGAATCCCAGTCACAGGGGCTGAAAGGTTTAAAGCAGAGATGCTGCAGCACACCAGAATTTCACTTGAGCAGAGCCTTCACAGACAACCACTGACCCCAGGAACATCCCAGCCCAGATGCTGGCTTCTGTACCACCAGAATGTCTCTGAGGAAGGGGAAGGGTTTTAACACAGCACACAGCTCATTCCAACAAGCAGCCCTGCTGAAAAGCTTAAGAGTCACATGCTTCTGTTTGGAGCTGAAACTGTAAATCTGGAGTAAAACCTCTGAAGTTAAGACAACTAAAGACAGGCTTGTATTTTGCAGCATAACCTATGGAAATGAAGCACTCCTCCTGCAGTGTAATGAAAATTACAGCTGTTAACTCACCAGGCACAGCACTTCAAAAGTATCCTACCAAGTGCTATAAAGAAAGGCTGTACTGTTGTCAAAGCTCATTTTAACAGTGCACACTGAGGAAACAGGGATTCACAAACATGGGAAAATGGCACTGGGTGACAAATGAGGCAGATGCAAATGTCTGTAGAGAATACATTTCTTTCTCTGTGTGTTTACCTATAAAGAGGAATCAGCTACAATTCCATCCCTCTCCATTGACTTTATGGTTTTAAAAACAAGCCAGGAAAAAAAATCAAGTGGGAAAAATAGAAAAGGTTTTTTTCCACCTATAAGCAGGCCTATGATGACATAGGAAGAAGACATCCCCCTTTAAAATCTGGATTTATAGAATTAAATTTTAGATGCAAACTTCCACACTGAAAAGGATTTTGCATTTTCTCCAGCTGCAGGTTTTTGTACACACATTGCCAAGAACATATGATTCACATATTTCAACACCCTCCAAATCCCATGCCAAGTATTCTGCAATATCTTAAATAAGAGGAACAGCCTTAGCTACTGCATCTGTCAAATACTACCTTATTATTACCTCAAACATTCATTTATGAATATTACTATATCTTAAAGAAGCTGTAATCCCTAAAAAGCAGATAGGATTCACTACAAGAAGTCCAGGACACATTATAATCATTCAAAATCAAAATGGGGGAAATAGCCTTATTTTGTTTCATCATTACAGTGAATTGTACTCTTATAGCATTATTTTGCTGCAAGTATTGTCTTCAATTTCTTCTTTAAAAATGCAAATCTTCTATAACTGCCATTTAAAGACTTCATCCATTTTCCTCTATCCCTTTCCTACCACAAATAACAATAGATAGCATGAGTTCCTCCCTAGATTTTTATACTTGTTATATTTCAAAAGATCTTTCCTTCCCAAAACACAGTGACATAACTGCCTTTCTTGATGTAAAGGACAGAGACAATGAGGTTTGCATTGCCACAGCAGTGTATTAGGACAGCTGAGGTGCAACATAACCCACCTTCTGTTTCACACACCAGTGCTACCACAAACTGCACTAATACAACATTTCCACATTGCTACAGTCATAGTGACTACCTCAGCCCCGCCAACTCCTCCTCTAAAGGGTTGTTTCTCAACCCAAACATGAGCAAGGCAGCTTTTAACACTAAGCAGTAGGAACTTGCTGTGAAAATATTTTATCTTAGTCAAAACATCCCAAATGAATGATATTACTATCCCCATTTTGGCAGTCCTAACACAAGAGAGAAAAAGGCCATCTCACGTACCTCTGACTACACCAACCACCATCACAAGTACCTCAAACAAAGCAGCTACTGTTTCCTCAGGAAAAGATGAGGCTGAATCCAGAAACTCATTACCCACCTTCTGTTACCAGCAAATTACACTTCGGACAAAACCTAAGTCTACTGTGGCTACACAAATTAATAGAAAATCTTGCAGTTAAAAAATGAGTCAGTTTTCATCACTTCAGATAGCAGCGAGAGAGGGAGGAAAATACCCTGCCTAGTTTTGGGTGCTTGAACATTTTAAGACCTGGCCAGATTATATTAAGGAACTTGTTAATTTTTTTTTTTTTAATGAACAGAATTTTCTATGTTTGCTAATATATAGTTCATACAGATGCATTTCAACCTAGTAATCTGCATAATGTTCAGCTGCTCGTGGTCATTGATTATCCATCTATCAAATACTTCCAGATTATTTAATCAGAGACAGTTTATTTGAGATCAGAACTTAAACCCACTGGATTAAGGGATACCCAGACTTAAGGATGACTTTGGTAATACTTTTTTCCTGGTATTTCTTTAGATTGGGTTTTCAAGATGAATATCTAGGATCATAAATTCAGGATTCATACACAACACACAATTCACAATACACTTTTGGGTTTTTTTATATACTTTCACTGAATATGCATTTCCAAGCCCTTACAAAGATTGTATATAAATATATTTTATTTTGGTATTTCTCAATTGTTGCTTTACACAATTTTTCAGCTGTAATTAGCCTTCAGGGTGTGTCTAAAATACAGATGTAGGTATCAGCCAGTAGAAAAAGACACAAATCAAGTTTTTGTGTTCAAGTTCTATGATAGTTTGTGTTGATGCTGGAAACCAGCTCCCGAGTCCTGTAATTACTTCTAAAGAGCTGCAGAACATTTGATCTGAAAAACCCTTGATTTATTGGTCAGTAAATGCACTCATCTGATACTGTGAAAATAACTGGGATCACATGCAACATACATCGTCAACAGCAATGGGTGGTAAGTTACAGGCAGTCAACAGTTTCTGAGCCAGAAGGGAAGGAAAAAAATACTTACTACTGGAAGAACAAGAGTCCCAAAGGTACCTGAACAAAAAAGAAGAAATATCACACTGTCAGAAATCTGTGAGATTAACTACCATACACTTACCAAAATATCAACATTATAGCAGTGCTGCTCCCCTCACATGGTTGATGGAAGATGTGAGATACCTTTTGAAGTGCTGCAAAAGTATGAACACCAACCTACAGCAACATTACTTCTCTGTTTGGTGGGGGCTGTTGTCCATGTTCTCTGCTTGAACATTTTTCTTTACATTCAGAGAGACTGAAACACTTTTGCAATCCATTCAGCCCTCTACGTCACCCAAGTTATTATTTTCCATTGATTCTGCAGCCCAGATAAAAACTAAAATTTTTGAAACCATGCACAGGATTTATCACTCTTAATCAAAGGAGCACCCAGAATTAACCTCACGTAATTATGTCACCATGGGAAAAAGCAACTAACATACAGATATATTTGGGTTAATCTAACTTTTTGCTTTAACTATTTTAGATAATGTAGCCACAAATATTTTTAGAATCCAGATAAATGTCCTGTTAAACTCCTGGATATCATTACATCATGAAGCCATTAGTGTCACAGCTCTTATCTTAATTACATCATGAATTATAGAATTGGACAGAACAGAATAGAACAGAACATTCCAGTTGGAAGGGATCTGATCACTTCAGGGATCACCAAAAATTAAAGCATGTTATTAACGGCATTGTCCAAAATCCTCTTAAACACTGACAGGTTTCAGACATCAATCACACCCCTATGAAACCTGTTCCAGTGGTGGCCTACCCCTCCAGTAAAGAACTGCTTCCTAATGTCCAGTCTGAAGCTCCCCTGCTGCAGCTCTCAAGCATTCCCACATCTCATACCACTGGATACCAGGCAGAAGAGATCCCACCTCTGTCTCCACTTGCCCTCCTCAGAAAGCTGTATATAGCAATGGGAGGGCCCCTCAGCCAGACTAGAGAAACCAAAAGCCTTTAGCTGCTCCTCACAGGACATGCCTTTGAGCCCTGTCACCAGTTTTGTTGCCCTCCTCTAGATGCACTGAAGGACCTTCTAAAACTGTGGGGCCCAGAAGTGCACAGAGTACTCAAGGTGAGGCAGCACCAAGGCTGAATGCAGTGGGATGCTCACCCCTCTGGATTGGCTGGTGATGCTGTGCTTGATGCACCCTCAAGTATGTGGTTCCCCCTTTTGGCTAGCAAGGCACACTGCTGACTCATATTTGCTTCTGCTGATTCTGTTCAGTTAGACCTTTTTGTATCTCCTAAAAAGCCACAGGTTTACACCTATCTTTTACTCAACTGTTTCATAGAGTAAGAAAAAAAAATCTATTTATTGATTTATTAATGTCCTTCCTGATCCTGGATGTAAAGGCATTGCTTCCAAGATAAAGCAATCACTCAACCTCTGAACTTCAATAAATGTTAGTTTTAGAAGTCAATGAATTCTTTCCTTTGACAATGGCAAACAGAAGGAATCTCAATGAACTGAATACAGGTTGTCCTGACTGCTTCCAGAGCACTAAAAGATAGAAAAATGCTATCCAGTATGTACCATCTATTCAAACTATAAACTGGGTTAAACCAAATTACATCCCACAAATTAAGTCTGTGGGTAGCACACTCCAGTAGTTCATTCTGGTATTCAAAACCTTAACAAGCATGGACAGTACTGGGCCTAAGGAGCACAGTTCTTTCCACAATGTGTTTATGTTGCCGTTAAACCTGCATTTTTTTTCATATCATCTCTCTCTCCACTTGAGAACCATCTCATGTAGTCATTAACTCTGAGCAACCCCATTGGCCTTTGAGGTTTTCCACACAGGAGTGTCTGGCAAAATACTTTTCTCAGTAGCCAGTGGAGAGGACAAACTGCCCCAGTTCACAGTGGCAGGGAGCCCTCACACTTGGCCAAGCTTGCTTGGCACACAGGAGAGGCATTACAAAGTCCTGCAGAGTACCTCATCCATAGGCGATGTAAACACTTCTAAATGCACTGATATATTTATTCCCAACACCTACCCAAACAACCCCATGCTCAAACAATTGCACTAAGAGACATACTTTTAGCTAAAGAAAACTTATGTCTTCCTAACTCAGGACAGAGTGAGTTACTGTTAAACAGCAAGAATTTTTCTTAGGGCATTATATTTCACTGTAAAGGGCGCAGGATGCATGGTAAATAGCAAGAGAGATGGTACAAAGTTACCTCCTGAAATTTCTCTCAGTTATATACTAAAACCCTGCTCTCAGTTCTTTCCCTCTCTGAAATAAGGCTGTGCTAAAGCTGCGGTCTGTACAACCACAACCCATAACACCAGAGGGAAAAAAACCTAACTTTGTCACTGCTGATAATTGGTTATTAACAAGGAATAGAAACCATTTACCACGTGTGTCTGAGTTGATATGCACATGGTTAAGTTCTGCTATGCTAGCTTTAACCTAATCCACACAGCAAATTACAGCAATAGCTACCGGAGTGACTTCATTACACTGGAAGACACAAATCTGGTATTCGTACCATAGCCCACACCACAGGGTTTCTATTTCCATCTTTGTCCCTCCAGTGCAAACACACCGGTACCCACACACCGCAAGGGCAGAGTGACGAAGGGAACCGCTGCACATAGTCCTGTGCAGCACCTACCAGCTTGCAAAGCAACCTTAACAGGGCAGGCACTTCAAAGCTTTCTCATCAGGGCAGTGCCTGCTTGCCTCCACCTGTTTTGAGAACAAGTGGCATGCAAAAAACCAGAAATCTTATGGCAGGGTTTCTTTCCTGTTCCCAAACCGGGGAGATCTAACATCAGGTCTGAGCTAGGTAAAAATGTAATGCAGATGGGGAAAGACTTGGGGAGGAGGGAGATTTATATCACAGTTGCATTTGTGCAACTCAGAAAGGATTTACCTTTTGAGGCAGTGCTAGGGAGCCACAGCCTCCCTGGGTGCTGTAATAAAGCCCAGAGCACTGTGTAATTCTCAGCCAGTGAGAATCATAAAAGAGGCTCCAGGGCATGAGGTAATCTTCCAATTTATGTCACTACGTAATTATTTTGCTAGGAATTGAGCAGCCTGGGCAGATCTAAAATTCTTTAGCATTGCAGTGGATTCTCCTGTCATGCAAGATTTTCCCATGTTCTCAGAGACTGCAGTCAAGCTGCAGTCAGTTCCCTGGAGCTCTGCTCAACTATGCCTAGGGATGACTTTGGACGTGCTCAAGCAAGAGCTATAGGCAAAACGTTTCCTTTACACCAATGCTGAATAGCGGAAATTCACAAATTTTTCTGTTCACTTGATGAATTAAAGTTGTATTTAATCATACAGCAATTTCAAGTTTATAAGGAATTAACCATGGTCCAACAGCTAGCACATATCACTGCTCTGCTGCAAGCCCTCCTGTTGTGTAGCTGACTTTTACCCACATGCAGCATGTAACACTCCCACGAGATCAGTCAAGTCTCGCATCTACTGTCCCCAGAAACGGCAACAGTCTTCTGTCTTCTTCAACAGATCTGCAAAGAATCCCTTCAGTTATGAAAAGCAGGTAGCTAACTCCAGGCAGAAGAAGCAGGTTTAGAAAGGAGCCCAGAACAGCTCAGCCACCAACACCAAGCACTGCAAACCACAAAACACTTCCTCCTGACTCATTCCATCTGCTGTCCACAGCAACAGTCACCAGCACAACTGGAGTGGCTCATAGCAGGGAACAACCAGGCAAGAGAACGGATCCCTGCTACCACAAGAGATTAGTAGAGGAATACTTCCAGCTAGGAAGTAAAACAGCTAGCTCTGTTTTAGGGTGAGACATGAAAAATTCAGTGGACTGTTACAGACTAATCATGAAGAAAGTTAAAAAACAAACTACCAAAAATTCCAACAGAAGTCACATGAGCCTTCAAGAAAAAAACTCTCTCCTTGTCATTTGCAAAACCATTTATTTTACAGAATTTCTGAGAATTGTACTGTATTCATTCAATAACTACTGCACTGAGAAAATCCACGGAAATACAGTGGAAACAAATGCCACTGTTCTGCCCCTTTTCCTCAGAATCCTTAGCATTTAGGATTGTCCCGTAGAAGAAGAAGACAGTGTGGGAGTGACATGTCAGCAGTATATTAAAGTATTTTTCTACCCTGCCATTTTTTTGTCAGTCTAATAGTATAATTATCAATAAAGCAAATATAAAAAATTCTACGTAAACACATGCATGTTTTTTTAGACTTATGGAGAACAGCACAAACAATGGCATCTTAAATCCTTCCCACTTCATGGGCCTGACCCAGACCCAGAAACTTATGCTACCTCTTCTTCACATGACACCACTAGGACTAGTCATAAATGTTTCAGCTTCCACCCGTAAAAAAGGACAGAGGTTCTAGAAAAATGATTGTATGGCTTGGCAGAGTGAACTAGAACTTGTGCCAATATATATCAGTAAAGTAGCACTTCAGTCTCTTATTTAAATAAAGTCAGCACTGACTGTATATTCTAGCTAATGTGGCAGCTATTGCTACAAACAGATTTTCTCACTTAAACTTTTCTACTTATGTCCTCAATCCTTCTTAGTAATGTGTGAGAACAGAAAAATAAAACTGGAATCACTTCAGATTGATTTACTGAAATTATGCCACACCTTTGCTCT
This sequence comes from Ploceus nigricollis, assembly GCA_013399945.1. Taxonomy (NCBI): domain Eukaryota; kingdom Metazoa; phylum Chordata; class Aves; order Passeriformes; family Ploceidae; genus Ploceus; species Ploceus nigricollis. The sequence goes on along the minus strand of VXBC01004941.1, from coordinate 325,859 downwards.
GGCAGCTGTGTTCATATATCCATGCTTAGGAAATGTTTACAGAAAAACTTTTTTTTGCAGTGGCAAATGGAGCTATTTTCTACTGCTGAATCAATTTCAAAAACTCATCATATAAATAAAAATTAGCGTTCTTCAATGTTCTTCCAGATTTTTATTCCCGTCCAAAATATTTTTGTGTTAAAAAATAAAAAAAATTTTGTGTTAAAAAATAAAAAAAATTTTTAAAAAAAGGAGCCTAAGCTGTCCAGGAAGTGAAAAACTCTTGAAAGCAGCATGTGGAGAATTCAAAGAAGATCTGCGAATCTGTTGAGTTCACAGTTTGCTTTAATTATGCTACACTCCTCATCTATTATGGTAAAGCTATCACCCAAATTAGCACTGATTATTTACACAAATAGCCCAAAATGCAGAGCTCAAGCCACGGCTGTTAAGTTATGGCTCAGTTTGGCACAGATGACAGAAGGAGGGGCAATACAGCACTCAAAACACACAACAGGGACTGCCAGGGGACGTCAGCATTCGGGCTGACATCCAAAGGCAAATGAGGCTGACAGGCCTGTAGCAAAGGGGTATAACTTGCTCCAAAAAGCCTCCCAAACCCTGTCTGCCAGCACTACGTACACTTCCCTCCACAGCCACTTCCTACCCTCCTCCCCTTATCCTTTTCAGTTGTTTTTGCAAACCTGGAGGCTAAAAGCACTCAGAAATTATAAAGGGGGAGAGAGAGGCAAGGTAGCAGTGCTGCCTGTTGAGAAAGATGTAAGGGGACAGGAGGAATAACCCAAACCGGACCAAAGTTTATCACCTAAGGGTCTGGTCAAGAGACAGGGCACCACAGCCCTGGAGGACAGAAGAAAGGCAGAATGCACAGATGTGTTTGTGATTAAAGCTATGTTTTACCAAACTCTGCAGTTGCTAGCAAGTTCTAGCTTCAGTCTGCAATGGGAAGTGTAGAGATATTTTCCTGACAACTCGAAAAAACCCTTCTCCACCTAAATACAAAAGTTTTTCCCTATTCTCCATGATCAGTAGAATGGGAGAAACCCAACCATAACACATCCAGAAACACTCTTGGCCAGGACAGAACAGATGCAGACTTACCAGAAGGTATGAACAGAAGTCCTTCCTCTTCTCTGCCCCCTGATCACAGCACTCTCTGTGTCTTTCTACCTTACATGGCAAGGGAGTTGTGGTACCCCCCTGCTTGTCCTTTCTCCTGATTCAGCCATTCTTCCCCTGTCAGCACTGTCAGAGGGAAACCACCATCTCCCACCCTCTCAGACCAACAGATACTGCTGATGGCTGGGCACCTCTTCCCTTGCCCTGCCACATCCATGATCCCTTCCCCAAGCAAGTAGCATGCTTTCCTGCTGACTGGCCCTTTTTAGACTTAAAGCATAATTCACATATTTTATTCTTCACTCAATCTTCTAAAGCCAACCAACCAGCTTCATGGATTATACTATAATTACCACTTTCAGCTGCATAGTCAGAGACCAGCCAGTTGCAAGAACACAATACTTAGAAAACATTCTCTGGTTTATCTAAGACACTGCACGCTAGGTAGGAAAACAGAACAGCTTCATATTTCCAAAACTAAATAATCTTTTTAATCAGAGACCTTCTGAGAGCTATCCAGGCACTATCACTGCTTAAACTCAAGTAGAGCCTCCTTTCAACTTTTTCCCGAGACAAACCAAAGAGCCTTCCATGGACTTCTTGTCATGCGTATGACGTTACCACTGCCTACCATACCATAACAATTCTAGTGCCATTAATTATAAATTTACAGCTGTTAGAAAGGCAATTTTTGAATACTACACAGGAAACTTTCTTGAGATCAGATCCAGTCTGTGAAACTATACAGACAATTCAGAATAATCTCAGACTTAAGCCTTTTACACAACTAAATGTGAAATACACTTCATCCCCTCGGTGACTATGTACAAACACACACACACATCTCCACATGCTGCTTTCAAGGCACTATTGGCCACCACTACTATCCATTCTGATGTCCATGAAATAAACACAGAGAAAGCCACTATCAAGGCAATTAAAAGCAGCTGCAGAGTTTATTCCAAGTTCCAACACAGGAAAATCACATTAGGACAAAATATGGCTAAGCCTGTACATGCCAGACATTTGGCAGTATTAACACCACCCTCATCACATCAATTGCTGTAACTGGAGCACAATTTCAAAGTCAAGTCACTTCTCAAACTCATTCACTGCAAATAATGCATTCAGAATCTATTGAAATTTCTGCTTAAAGGGAGTAAAAGAAGAACATGTGTTGTCATATTGGTTTTCTTCCATTTTCTGGAACACATTCAAAGTTTGTGATGACAAAGCCACATTATTTTTCTGAGGCAATAAAATTTTTGAATATATAAAAAGAGTACCAGAGACTTCCTTCATCAGTAAATAAAGGCAATATAAATCCCTAACCACACAAAATAAGAACGCAGACCTCACAGCTATACCTCCAGGAAGCTGAAGATGTGGTCTGCCACTATAACCATGTTTTCTATGCACATACTTATTTGGACTGCAGTGAATGTAGGTGAACCAGCATCCTCTTGACACTTGCTATTCAGTCTCTGCTGACAGGATCTCAACTCCGCCCTCACAAACAGGTAGTCATGGATAGCACAGCATGGAAACCAGCAACACTGCCAGAGCTGAGTAATGAGGGTCTCATTAAAAGAGAAGTCACCACTGTATGACTGGAAACCCATGAATTTCCCAACTGCTTGCTTCCTCTGCAAGTATTTCTCTAACTCAGTACTGCAGCTTGGATCTCCTTCTAACTAGACACCACTAAGGACATCACCTTAGAAACATCTACTGTTAGCTCCCACCCTTTTCTCTTTAAAGCTACTTTTCATGTACCTAATAGTATATAGAAGGTGTATAGCACACTTCTGATACTTCACACCAGTTCCTCCCATCTCTCCTCAGATGTTTTCCAGAATGTAGAAGAGACTCCCAGGGTCAAACCCAAGTCTGCCTGGCCCAAGATCCGATCTGCAGCAACAGTCAAGGACAGGTACAGAGTGACCCTTCCTTGGGTACTCTCCCCAGCCTATGCAATGTGTGTGTCTGTATACTGGGCCAATCCTCCAGGGACTTCTGTCTTGTAAGTTTGTGCAATCATGTTTTCCATCCACAACCACTGGGACATGGAGTTCCACAATTTATTTTCATCTCATATGAAGGCCCATCTTCTTCTGTCAGGTTTGAACTCATCTCCTGAGAGATATCAGATCCTTCTGTCTGCTCTCCCAGGCATTTCTCCAATTGGTTCACAGGCTCCATGATGAGTGCCAAAAATCAAGCACAGCATTCCCCAGGATGCCCAATTAGGCTGTGAAGACTGCTAGAATACTTTCTCGTAGCTTACATAACATGTATGTAGCTTACTTCTGTGTATACTTCCAAGTACAATGTTTACCTTCTTTTTTGAGCACCACAGCATTACTTACAAGCCTTCACCTTCTGTTACCTTTAAACCATTACACCCCCCCCATATACACGCCCCTTTTTCTGCAGGACTGCATCACCTTGTTCCCCATCCAATAAACACGTGTTCTTTTATTCATCAACAAAAGCAGAACTATGCACTAGTTCTAGTGAATCACACTCCGGTTTTTCCCTTATTCATTGCCAAAATGTGTTCAAAATCTAATCATTTCTCCCAGTGTCCTTACCACCCCTTCACTAATCTAATACACATTCTCCCTTTTTCATTCATGTCAATCATACTGAACACTACAGTTTCAGGGCAACTCATTTCCAGTTTGAGAGTGAACCACTTAGACTTACTTGATGAACACTATTTTTCATCCAGCTACAAACATATTAAATGAGAATTTCATGCTGTCCCTGCCTCCCCAGCTAGCTTGTGAAAGTGCCATGCCAGACTATCAGAAGCCTTAGTAAAATCAAAACATGACAAAATCCTGCTTCTTCTCCACCTACAACCTTTGCAACCCATAGTGCAACACATTTTCTTTGCAGATTTTTAATCTTCCAGAACCTCTCTGTTCACTCATGCTCTCAAAACTTCACTAGCAGACTTTAAATTATTTCAGTCAATTCCCTAAATATTCTACAGGCAATTTTATCAAGCGTAAACACTTGACCAAAGTACTCTTTAAACTGTTCCTCCCCTTTTGTAATCTTATTTCTTAAGCCTTTTCTATGACAGTTAGTTGATCTTCTTAGTGAAGACTAAACACTTACTGCCTCTCAGCATCATTAATCATCAGAGTAGCAAGCCACAGAAGTAGCAACCCTTCTCATCAGGGTAGCAAGCCACAACCTTTGCTAGATTTCTTGCTACCAATATGTTATTTAAAAATTCTGCCTTACTATCCTTCACATACTTTCCTACTGATGGTTTGGCCTTACCAGTTTTGTTCTTCATTACCCACGCTACTTCTTTAAGTTCCTTTGTAATCTGATCTCATTTACAGTTTCTACATACAGTTTTCCTTCTTTCTGTTGTTTTTTTGGCCGATCGTGTTTAGTTACTTCATTTCTTACCTCTCTGCTCTGTTAATGTGCACTTAACCTTTCAGTATGAATCCCTCAGGAATTTTCACCCTTTGCTTCCCTTCTTGTTTCTGACAGCATGTTACCTATCAATTCCTACCAAAACCAATTTGTTTTCATCACTTTTTTTTTCCCTAATTCACAACCTTTAGTTCGTTCTTCTCTCTCCTCCCTTTCCCAAAAGCTCCAAATCTCCTCCAGTTCACAGTGGCAACAGGGAACTGCACACTGTAATTAATATTCCCTCGACTGCATGAGTTGCTCCACTGGTTTATCCCACCCTTTTGAAGATACTGTGAAACAGCCCAGAATGCTCAATCTGCCACACCCTCCTTGGCTGGATATCCACAAAGAACATGGTGACCAGGAAAACCTCATGTACAAACACATAAGCCTTGAGTCACAGAGGGATTCCTTCCCTCAAATCTCACACAGCAGGCAAACAATAAAATAAAGCTCAGGTACTGGATAGGATCGCTACTCCCATTTTTCTGCAAACAACTTAATGGGTCTGTTGGCTGCATGGATTCAACAACAGGCACAGAAACCTGTTGGGTTTTGTTCTTCTATGTTTTTGGGTTTGTTTGTTTTTTTAATCTACTCCAGCTATATGAAAGCCCATAAAAGAGCACCTTCTTCTCTACTACATCAGTCATCTCTGGGTCCAGCCTCCACACCCCCTTCCCAAAATATTTTCCTTCATTCTGATTTTGCATAGGTTATGTGCATGTGCTGACTATTTAACAACTTGTTTTTCATAAGGCACAGCTACATGTACTTTTGGATATGGAGGTTATAGATGCAAAATCACTGCTGCAACTCCTGCTTTCTCACTGTTTGGCTTTTTAGGCACTGATGAAAAATTAGGCAGAAGGGCGATGTTCCACTAAACTGCCAGCAAAACCTTTCACCCCACAGATTTTCAGCACAGACAACAGAGTCACCAATAACTCAGTCATTTTATTCTGACATAAGGTACAGAGGCAACTGACTGAGGGGTTTAGGCCATTCATTCCCACTTAGGTGTGATTTTACACTTACTATTCCTAGTGTTTCTCACTGGTTCTTATACTGACATGGTCAGAATCATATTATTAAGTATGTAAAACATGCCTTCTGGTAAAAGGAGATTTTCCATTGTCTCTATGGAGGATCACTGCATGTCTGAGCTTGACAAACATTCTCACATAGTATCATGCTTCATAAATCCTAGCTGTGTATTTACCACGCTCTAGCTCAGTAACCTCTGTTAACAAGTAAGTGTACTCCTCTCTGGAAATACAGAAAAGCAGCATAAATTAATTAACACGTACAAGTCATTTACAAACTATGCACGTTACTGTAAACCAAATTCTCCAGCAAGTTCACATAATTCTCACTCACCATGCCTTAAATACATTACGTTGTACCTTGTATAGCAAACGCATTAACTAATGAATCTTACTCTTTAGAAGTAAAAACATTCATGCTCTTGGGCAAATTATGACACCTCATTACACATAGAAGCTTTTCTGAAAATCAAATTTTTTTTCCAACTTATATGCTTCTTATTCTTTCCAAATCATTCCAGCACCAACACAGAAAATACTTTTCAGAACCTCTCGCAAGGTATAAGGTTTCTCATACACTAACACACACAGAAATGTCTGGGTAGCAAACCCTGTGAGAAAACCCCTTCTGCCAATTCATACTACATCTTTATTATCAATGACTGGATGACTATGCATGGCAAGAGTCACCCTTCACTGCAATCACTAAAGATCAAGTTATTTGTACAGGGAATTTAACTTGTTCATCTGTTATTCCCATAATTTCTTTTTGTTGACACAGAAAACCCAACAGCTCCAATTGCACACAAGCCATTGTTACCTTCTGCAGCCATTTTCAATCAGGGTGAGGATCTTTCTGATACTGCATCTCCACAGAAAGTGTGTCAAGGCTTGGTACAGCTCACAAAAACAGCTTTAGTTAGTGCTTTGTGTCTTCCTGGCATCTGCTCTAGGCAATGGAAACCTATTCTCTCCTGGTGACGCATTCTATTCTTTTTGGGTTGTGCTTGCTCACACAAAGTTTACCTGTAGCAGCAACCTCACCCTTGCAAACATTCCGTTTTTTCCACTATATTAAATGCAATTAACTTAATTTCTGCACCAAAATATTGGTCCTAAATAATCTCCCTTCCTATACAGTACATTTAGATTCTGGAATATTATGCCAAGCTCAAAATATCTTTAAATCCATGTGCATGCACACTTTCTGCTTCACCCCAAATACCCACTAGCCACTTATTAATATTTCTTTTCCCTTAGTTATATAAAAAGCACAATAATGACGGGAACCAACCTCCACTGCTAAAGTGTTTCTCTAACAGACAATTGCCCAAGAATCACTGAGATATTAAAATTCCACTACCAGTAATATTAGAATAGTAAATGTTTTATCAACTATCAGAGGGCAAACACTCTATTTCTTATTCAAAGCAACAATTATATTATAGAAATAAAAAAATCCCATGCCTCTAATACAATAAGGTCCTCTCATGGAGCTAGGTCAGAAACTTAGATCACTATATGTATCATATTGAGCTCCTCCTAGAGAACCAGGCTAAATCCTTAATTTAAGGCAATTGCAGAAGCATTTGACAGACAGGTATGTAATACCATTTACACGGAGGTACTTGAATGAACTTGGCCTGTCAGATTAAACATCCCTAATAAAAACTGTGTCCTCAGCCTGTCCTATGTCTCCAGCATCCAATTTCCAACCCAGTTCCATCAGAACAAACATCTGCACATTGATCCAGGGGACTGGTCTGCCTAAAAAAAACATTCAAACAAAATAAAAACTTTATTTTTCAGTCAGATCAGTTTCTCAGAGCAGTTAATCCCCTGCTTTTGCTGTCACCATGCAAGGAAAACTACAGAGCATAATTGAGCCAGCTTAGGCAACAGTGCCACTGAATGTGCAGACTAACCAAGGCAGGTATTCAGTGACAGATAAACCAGCATTTTCTGGGCACTAATACACGCAGCAATTATGTAATTTAAAGAAGATTTTGTGTGCTTGGAGATATGCTTGGGTTTTTTCCTTCAACTGCAACAGCTGGTTTGATAAAACTGGCAGTTCTCCTTCAGTCACAGTCTAAGCTCAGCTATAACAATACCACTTCATATCTTAAGATTGTTGTGTTCTTCAATGAAAATTTTAATGATTTATGTTCTTATTCTGACAAGCTGTGTTTGCTTCTCTCTGACAACTTGATTTCCCTCCGAGTCAGGACTGATCCACACATGTATCCTTTGGATACATGTCTTCAAAACTACATCCTCTTTTACAGGGCAGTTCCCTTACTCCTGGCCCTTAACAGTTTTGCTTACATATTTGTTCACAGAAAACAAATGACGAACAGATTGTATAACCCGACTAGAAAAAAATTGATGGCCACACACTAAATGTTAAGAATTTTGCAAGAGGAACTACGCAGTATGCTCAGCACCTTTTTTTTTTTTTGTTTCACTTATCAAGTAAAAAAGCATAGAAAATTTAAAGATATATTTAAAAGACTGGAAAATACTAGAAGTTAGTAATTCACTACAGCATTTGTCCTTTTTCCTCACTTTACCCAGCCTGATACAGTGCCACACCTGTTCCTGATAACCCACTGTTCACTCTGACTTCAGCAGCTCCCAGTGTCAAGCATTACTCTGTGTGCTCAGAAGATAGAGACAGCCACATATTTTCACAAGCTTGGAATTACCAGTTGCTTGTCTGGCTTTCAGTGTTGAGAAGGACAAAAACAGACAGGTTGAAACTCATGCAAGGCTCACTGAACTCTATGTTAAAGCAGAACAGAAGCAGGAAATAAAAGCCAGTATAGTTAGAGGAAGAAAAGGAGAAGACAATTTATTTTCTTTTTAAAACTTTGGATTTCAAAAGAAAACAACAAAAGCTGGCTGATTTCGGCTTGTTTTGGTTCTATATCAAAATTTTTTGATCTGTTCAAATACACTCCATCACACTCAAAGCCTCGATCTTCTCTACAGGCTGTGAAGGCTTTGAAATGAAGGTGTGATGTTTCCAATTAAGGCATCTACATTAACTGTAAGACATTAACAGAAGAATTACACAAGTAGTAGAGAAAGAACATTATAGCAGGTTAGATTTTTCAGTACCTCACGCTGCCCTCAGACTCTCTACTTTTAATAAATAAAAAGCTGGAGTTTAGATGTCATTTATATCACCTCATAGTAAGAGCAGTGTGAAAGCTGGACATAAAAAATATTTTCTTTCTCATGCGGATAAATCTCAAGTAGGATACCTCTATGCTTCTGTTGCCAGGCGACCTTTCTAAAAAGGAACATTGGCCAGGATATCTCAGCTCTTCGAACTCCCACCACATCCACTGCCCCTGCCTGGTGGCATAGATTAAATCAGTCTCTTCTCACATTTACTTATCTTCAATCCCCAAACTCTCCACAATTTAGTTCCTGATCCTTAAAAATTCTTGTTTCTTCAAATGCACAGAGCTTCCAAGTGTCTGACACAGCCATCTTCACTTTCCTATGGTCCTCAGGTCATTACATTCTTAGGGCATGAAGAAGCAGCTCCAGTTGCTGCATTACCTTATTTGTTCTACCCCTTCCGTTTTCCCACTTTGCACATTAACAAGCTACCAGTAAGCAACTTTTCCACTACTTCTACAGTGACCCCACTACATGGACCAAAGTACTTCCTGGCTCCTCAGAAATCCCACATCCACCACACTTTGCTACTATTTGATTATTTTCAGAGTCCACAGACAGTGAGCACACCCATGCAATCACTCATATCCAGCTCAGTTGCCCAGCTCCAAATAGAGCTAGCAGTGTACAAGACTATTTTCCCATTGCGACTCCTACTTGGTAAAAAAAATTTCCTATTTTAGTACCATTTAGAAGCCGCGATATTTTGGGAGGAACAAAATATTCCTATGAGAAGGCACACTGAAATACTTCCAAACCAAATCCATTCTTTTTCTTACCTTTCTCAAAGACCATTTCCCTGCTCAAGATGGTCTCGTTATCTCTGATCACTTCTCCCTTTACGGTGACCTGTGCTGGGCTGTCCGGCAGCAGAGCTACCCCAACAGTCAAGTTTGCTCCAGGCCTGATGTTCCAGGGAGCTGCCACAAGGAACGTAGGTCTGGAAAGTCCAAACGGGCAGAGGGAGAAAAGGCAGGGAGTGAAACACACTCATAAAAAGTAACCGCGTCCACATAAAGACACACGACACACGTTGCCAAGCTCTTCTGTTGTTGTCCGCTGCGGAGGCTGGAGGTGATGCTCACCCCCCGGCTGCAGCGGGTGCGCAGGACGGGGCGCGGGCAGCGCTGCTCTGTCCGCTCCGGGACCGGCTGCCAGGCGGGCGCCCGGGAGCCCCGGGAAGCGCTGCCCGCTCAGCCCCCGCGCCCGGCGGCAGGGAAGGAAGAAGAGGTGCCCCGCGCCCCCGCCCCAGCCCCAGCCCCACGTACCCGGCCGCCGCGGGGCTGCAGAGGAGGAGGAGGAGGACGCAAAACAAGCGGACATCGCCGCGGGACCTCGCCATGGCTCTCCGTGCGCGCTGCCCGGTGAGTCCGCCGCTGTGCGCAGGGCCGGGGCTGGGGCTGGGGCTGTGGCCGGGCGGGAGGAGCCTTGGCGGGCGGGGGAGGGAAGGGAAAGGCCGCCGCTGCCCCAGCGCCAGGCACGCTCCGCCGGCGGCAGCCGCATGAGCACCCGCGGGGCGTTCCCGGGGCCGGCCCGAGGTGGGCGGCCCGGCGGCAACACACATCTGTATACAGAGAGATACCCACGGGTGTCTCATCTACCCTCAGCCATCGCTCCCACATCCTGCGGCTGATGCAGCTGGGAAACGGGTGGCATTCTCAGAACCCAACACCATACAAAAGCAGCATCGAGAGCAATGTTTTCTGCCTGCAGCTCCGAGCCGAGTAACAGCTCGTTGTGGAGAGCTGCTCTGTTATCGTCTTGGAGAGACCCGGAGAGCCCGCAGAAATTCAAGGAGCCTCGTAGCTGCTTAAATGTGAACCGATTGGCAATGCAGGTCTGGCTGGACTGTCCTCTGTGCCCAGTATTTGCAAAATAAGGTCGTACCTACTTATAAATCTTAACCTACCTTCAAAGAGGGCACTGAAACAGCTTGGGTATGTGATAAATGGATGTGATTCATGCTGAATAAATTGTAATTGTATCAATATTATGGGAAGACAATTGAAGCAGAAGGGTTTTTTGTTTTTTTTTACATATGAGAAACAGGATACAAGAGTTTTATTTGGTGTTGGAGTCAGCCTTGGAAATGGACGGAGTCCGGAAAACTCCCAAATCAAAATTGGCATCAGCAGATGTTAAGACTAATCCCAGAGCAAGAGCGACCTTGAAGATGAATAAAATTGGGACAATTCCAAATAAGGAGTCTAAAATAGTGGTCTTATCTATGAAATAAATATGGTTTACTTGGAACATGATGCTTACTTATGTAACACCAAGACCAACACACATGTGCCACCTGCTAGGTTATTCAGAGGACAGCGAGGAAGACGTCGGCCTTCATCCAAGAAGACCCCTGATGAGACTAGAAGACCCCCTAGCAACAATGGGAGCATGCGCTGTGTAGAATAGTGACGTAGATATTAAGAATAGAAAGATAATGATGAATATGTATTAGCATACAGTATATAAGTCGTGTTCAGAGTCCTTTGCCTTTTGTACGTGAGGCAGGGTGAGTGACCCTCCCCGTACCCCGATCAATTTTGCTTATGCTTTATCAGAACCACTGCCAAATTTCTATTTGTGACTACTTCATTATATTTTATTGTATTATTATTTTATACCTCAATTTAAATTGCTGTTAAATTTTAAATCTTGTGGTTTATTAAATTGGACATATGGGACCTCATTCATGACAGGTAAGACTCTGTTTCTTTAGCATAGTCATTTTAACCGTGTAGACTAGACACATCTAATGTTTGATTTGTCCAAATTCTTTCATTGCAGGACAAGTCTAATACATTTAGAAATTATACCAAATTCTTCATGTGTGCCTCTTCAGAAGTGCTGGAGTGGCATCCTCTGCATTGTAATACACAGCCAAATGCAGTCAGCTATAGTCCTGAACAGAAGCATCATGCTATGTTCTTATGTGTTGGGATCTGTGGTATTTAGATGATTCAGAGGTTATAGAAAGTCTCTGTCTTTCAGCCCCGCACCAAAGAAGAAGTCGTAATTCGCCTGTGCTGGTTTTCANTCTGTGCCACACTAATTATTACTTATATCAGATACTCAGAGCTTGTAATTCATCCTGTAAGATTGAAAACTCTGTTCCATGGACAGAGATCAGAGACGGTGTCTCTCGGGGCTCTGTACAGGGGGGTTCCTGACCCCCTGCCAGGGTCCCAGACCTTCCAGGGCAGCCAGAGGGATGCCCTGGATTCCCACACTTATGAAAATCAGATATGAACAGTAATGTGTATAAACACTGCTCTAATTGTGTGCCAGGCAGTCATGCAGTCTTTTCACATCTTTTACATTTGCTTTTCTAGGTTTTCATACTCTGCTGATTCTTTTTGGAGCACCGGTCTTTGTTGTGACAGAAGAGAGGGTGCCACCTCTGTAGACTAGGGAAGGGGTGATAGTACAACAATCAACTGATGCTTGCAAGGTCAGTCTTGGCAGCTCCTCACCTGCAAAAGGTGCATGATAAGGCAAAGTCTGGGAGATGTTTGCTGTTGGTTTTAGTAATTCCTTGTTACATGTGAGAAACAGCCAGAGAAGATGAACAGTCACTGCCAGTCACTTTCTTGGAGACTGGGGAAAAGTGCTTACAAGTAGCACTGCATCCCAAGAACCCCAGCCTCAGATGACAAAACTACATATAGTACATGTCTCCATTCCCTGGCACTGAGCCAAAGTGGCACTCCACCATACCTATCAATACTAATCAGCTCTCTCAGTCTCCAAAACAAGGTGGTCACATCCCAACTTCCTATCAGGTATGGTCCATGTTAACCCCCAAACTGCACCATAAATTGTTCAAGAGAACACCATAGCCAGGGCAAAACCGTGCCAAGGTCAACTTGAGGGTACAGACAATCAATTTCCAGTCCCAAGAACATTTGCTGGCACTGTTTAATTCATTAGCGTGAATGAGCCCAAAAGTTCATTAGTGAAAATGTTTGCAAATGTCACAGATTCTGCCCAGTTGTGCAACAATATTGTAGACTCCCATCTTCCTTTTTTTCTCCTAGGGGCTTGCTAGTTTAAGATACTTTGGTATATGTATTTGATCTCTTCTTCTACAAAAATGCCAATAAAGGAATTCTACAGCAGAAAGTAAGAGAATAAATGGATTGTCATATTAGGGTTCCTTCTGTCCTGAATAGATTTAGAACAGAAAAGAAATGGAAGAACAGAAATGGTTACATTCCATTCTATAACAACATACAAGCTCCATTTCTTACACATGTATCCACTTAGAGATGTTTGCATCCTTTCATTTCCAAACAGGATATACTACACTGTAGGTAACATGTAGAAGATTTTTATGGTTAAACATTTAGAAATCAAGTGTGGTATGTAAGGATTCAGTAAGCTCCTAGTTAGCAGAAAACTTAAATATATTTATGTTTATGTATGAAAATATGCCCATTCAGACATAATTTCAAGAGTCATGTCTTACCTGCATCTAAACAAGGTCTTCATTTTCAACAGTGCTCTGCAGCTGCTAATTTTCATTGAATATATGCTCTGGTTTCCCCGAAACACCGCTTCAAATCCTACATTATTTTATCAAATATGGTCCTTCTTTGGTGCCCAAACACTGACTACTGTACCCGAACAGGGAGCAGTTTTACTGTGTGATGTCTCCCTCTCCCATTCTCCATTCAACACCGCCCAGCTCTGCAATCCACAGTCCTCCAAATCCTATTCTGCAGCCTGTGCTATACAGTGCTTTCTGGAGAGAAGTTTACAACTACTGCAGTTCATTTCAGTGGCCCTGTTTGCAACACAGCCCCACGGCCCCAGAAGTGGGTATCAGTATAGAAAGATAAGAAACTATGGAGCATGGGCAGACAAGAAACGGAGACAACTTTCAGCCCTATATCCAGTGACTGCCTATACCTATACCATGTTTCTCAAGCCTGCTCTACAGATTTATCTGTACACAAAGAATAAAAATGGGTCATGAGTAATTGGAAAATTAGCTCAGTTAGAGAGTATTGAGCTAAACTGGTATTGCATTCATGCTCACTAAGTGGTAAGCTATTTGTTCTGTTGGACTTGGGTTTCAGGTAGGCATAGCTGATGACACAACCCTACCAGCTGTAGTACTGTTACATTCCCCAGCACTCTGTTGATCTGCTCATTTCCACTGACAGTTGTGTACATTAGGGTTTTGTTATGCAGTTACATGTCACTGTTTGATTTAGGTCACAGTGGTAACTCAAACAAAAACAAACAGTGCTTCAGTTTGTGCTAAACTGGTCAAATTTAAATTTAGGGGCACTTAGTTATAAAAAGCTTTTCCATACCCACTGGCTTCTGTTATAGAGTACACAACATTCTCAGCTAAAAAATTTCTGTCCATCCAGAACAAGCAGAAGGAACAGATCACATTAGTACTAATTAACTGCTAAGACATCTGTGTTTTAACTAAACAAAAGACCTTAGTTGGTCTACACATTCAAGGCTATAGAAACAACCATTTGTCAGCGTCTCAGGCCTAAGTATGTTTTAAATGCTTGTTTCTGACAAACACCTGAAAGACTGATTTGTGCACAAAAGTCACTGTGCAAGGGAAATTTGGTTTTGGACCTCACTTCTGCATATTTGGAATAAATCTGAAGGAGTATAACCTAGCATGAAAGGATTTAGTAATCTTCAACTGCTCCAAGCCAGTCATGTGGATACAGTGGAGACATAATTTGGGAAGTAAAACAGGTTGCTCTTGTGTTCAGCATGCCAGCCAGAGAAGCTAGTTCCCTCTCTGTTCAATGTTCACATTTGGAGTTAAAGAAGCATTACCAGACCCAAGTTGTATACCCATCTGTGAAATGTCATCATTATGAAAATTCCACTTTTACCACCTTCACTGCTACCCAGGAACCTTATTTTGCTAATCCTTCATGGTGTTTGACAGACAGAGCCAGTAAGGCTGCAAAAGTTATCTACAGCACTGGCTGTGCTAACAAATATACTGTTACCTGTTTCTATACAACTTAGTTTAAGTCTAGCCCCAATATATGTACCAGTACCAGCACCAGCAGAAATCACACCTCTGAGTTGCAGCTTGAGTATATTCTAAATAAAAATGTGTTTAAGTAAATACAAAAAACCAGAATGGTTTCTTAATTAGTCCAGCAAGCAACTTCTGCCTTGATCAATTAGAAGGACCTCAGCACTTAGCAAGCTCTAATAATTGTATGAAGATTGGCTGGAAACACATGCACAGCAAGTCTGCTTTTCTCTAATATCACATGTAAAAACTGCTGCTGTGGTAAATGTAAAAACCTAAGCACTACAGTACTTAAAATATTGGGGGAAAGCTCCTCAAAAATTACAGCAGTGAGTACTAGAATGGTCAATGCCCTGTGTCTGCTTTTAGCATTAGACAGTGAACTTGGATAGTCTGATAGTCAACTGGATTCAGCAGACATTCCAGACTGTGGTACAAACAATATGTTTCCATGAAATGAGGCAAATTCGGGGAAATCTGAAGAATTTCAGATTATGTGGAACGTTATGTGGAAATTTGAATCAGAAGACCACTACAGCCTCTTCCAGCATAATATTCTCTCTTCAAAAGCTTAGCCAGTTGCCTTATGCACCACTGAACTCAAGGCCTGCAGCAGAGCTCATTTAGGGGATGGATAAATCTTTTAAGCAATCTCAATAGGCTTTGGATGAGGTCCTAGCAGAAACTGTGATTCAGCAGTTCATGGAACTAGGAAGGAAGCAACAGTCTGTTTTATCACTCATAGCGAGTGGACAAGAATTAAAGTGAATACTAAAAATAAGTGGGTGGAAGATTATTTGTGGTAGTACGAGGGCACATTGCTTGGATGTCAGCCTGAAGAATTTGTGTTTGCTGGAAAGTATTGGAAAGACAGGAGCAGGGGCTGTAAAGCTCTCCCAGAACCCCTCTGATGCTGTTTCTGATGATGGAATGTGTCATAACGTTTTACACTACACTGTCAATGGGTGTGCCATGCACTGAAATTTGCCCTGAGCTATCAGGGTGGAGCTTTATGAAAATTTGGGCTGCACTACAATTAAGACCTTTTTTTTTCTATTAGCTGAAGACATTTCCCTTAGTGAAAAATGTTATTTATAAATTCTCTTCCAACTTGAGCTGTTACTGCACCCAGAGTGGGTAGGATTCACCTGGTCAGACGTGGACTGTGAAATTGTTTATAACTGGTTGTTTCCATTCACTGGATGGATAGTGAAGTAGGCACTTTTCAGAAAAGATTTTTATGACTCATTGAAATACCAGCATTTGAACAAACAGACATTCAAAAGTGGCCTTCTAAATTAATCAGGTTAATCCTCATTCTTAAAGCACCAATTTCTATTACATTTCTAAACAGGAAATCAAGAGAAATAGTTGAAATATCTTGTTATCTCCAGAGCATGTAAGATGACTATATCTTAAGACTCCTCATTGAATATTCAGTGAATCAAACCTAAAGAAAGACATTAATTTTTACAAGCTTTGGATCAGGCACTGTTTGAAGGTATCAGATTTTGTTCAGACTGGCATAAGAACAAGGAAGCTATGTCCAAAAAGGAGAAAAGCTTCTTCTTTGTTAAAAAAGCATACAAAAATCTTAAGTTCTTGGAATGATATTTTTGAAAATTACATTTTCATAATATTTTACTTTTAAAATATCTGTACACTTTTTAAACATACCTATAAAAATATATGTGATAAAATCAGCACATACTATATTATTGCATTATATGTAGTGTCATATATGGGCTTTGAAAAGCCCCAACAAAATGAAGCACTGTCTTTTAGGAAAGGTCCTTGTAGAAGGACCTCATGGTTAAGACTTCAATAAGTTTTGAGAGATTCACTTTTAAAAATGAGATTCTGAAAAAAAAGGGAATTAAAGAAGGAATGACAAAATTATACTATGGGAAATGTGAAAGTCTGAGGAACAAACCTACAAATGATACACATAGGAATCCCTCGGCAGCAAAGATAATCCTCAGTTACCACATTCCCTGGCCCTTGTGAACTAACTAAGGAGAGCAGAAGGAACATAATGGAATGAAAATGAGGACCTTATCCCTTTTTTTTTCCCAGGACAGTAGCTCTCAGCAGTTGATGAATCTCACAGAACTGTAAGGAATTACTACAAAATGACCCTACGTTCTTGTTGCTGATGTGCGATAAGGTCCTCCAAAGTGTGAGTGAACAGGGCAGTTGTAATAGGATTTTATGTGTAGCTTCAAATTTCCACTGTAGGCAGCCTCAAAGTAGACTCTTGGCTTTACAGCCATCAGTGGCACTGAAATCACTGCCTTTAGAGAGGTCAGGACTCAAAATTGTATCCTCCACCTCACTCAAATCTCTGTAACTGATAAAGAACTGAGGTTTTTTTTCATTGTTTTCTGTATTGAGCCCCTTAACTTTGAGTGAGATACTGCATCCTATCCGATACATACATGCAGAACATTTAGGAAGCAATCTCATGTAATGCCATTGTTTTATTTTAGAATTATTCTCCTATTGTAAAATGTTCAACCATACAGTAGGGGCATGTTAAAACCTGTGCAAACATGCCCTTTCTGTGAAAGTGAGAGAAGTTAAAAACATATATAAATGATGACAGGTTGTCCTCAAAAACCTGAGGGGCAATATTTTTTATAATTGTATGTGACGAAATTTCATTTACCAACCTTCATTAATCATTTTACCTTAGTGTTCCTATTCCCTTTGCTCTGAGGGTTTTCAAAAGGTCAGTACAGCCAAGGAAAACCTTATTCTTATTAAAAAATTTAGTGTGAATTAACACTATTTGATTTTAAAGAACAGAAGAATTCCCTGAAGATACAATTATCTTAAACTATAGCCTATATTTAAACTGTAAATTTCAATTACAGGTTTTTAAAAAGGAACTTCTAAACCCAATGTTTCCATAATGTCATAAACTAGTATATCACAGCACTCTGGAGTATGTGCATCCATACACTGTATTTTCACTTTAAATTAAAGACATAAAAACTGGCAGATTTTTTAATGAATGTGTGTTTCTGTAATAGCTTTTATTTCATTCATGCACCCATAAAAAAGGGAATATTAGTACAGCAGTCTGTTTTATAGACCAGTGTATCCCTGTAGACAGAGGCAGCTTCCTTTCAAAAGCAGACTCACCTGAGAGCAATTCATAGTGAAGACAAAACTCATTTCCCACATTTTACACAAAAGTAAATCAAGGTGTGGAGACAATGCCCTAAAACAACAGACTAAAGAGATGCCTATTTTAATTTATCAGTCAGAGAAGGCTGAGAGGAGCCTTCATAACACTGATTTCTTTCATAGAAAGAAAATACCAGGTGCTAATCTATGGTAGAAAGTGTAACAAGAACAAATGGTCAGGCAACTAAAGTCAGTCAAATGCAAGTTAGAGATGAGGCACATACTGTCAATAGACGTTACAATAGAGTCAACACACTACTAAGGAAAAGCTGTGGTTTCTGCTTCTTTTTATGTCTTCCCGTTAAACCTGAATGTCTTTTCAGAAGTCTAAACCAAGCAATGATGGTAAATAGAGGGTCAGCTTGCTGAAATTCTGTATTCCATAACAGAGATCAGGCTAGGCAAACTCCAGGCAGCTTGGCAAAAATCTGTGAGGTTGCTCTTGAGTCAAGGGACCAAAAATCCTTTAGAGATGAATGTGTTCTAGGAAAGACAGAGCAGGGATCTGCTCCCAAGGAAATTAAATAGAGTCGTCAAGAGGGAAAGAAAAGCACTTCTTAATGGTGTATACTATTTCAGTCCTGGTTTCCTCCATCTTGTCACATCCAGAAAAGGTCAACACTGAAAAAAGAAAAGAAGACAGGATTAGAAGCAGCTGTTAAAATGAGAAGTTGTAGGATGTGATCTCTTGCAGGACAATTTTTTTTTTCATTCTAAAAATAAACCCAAAATTTATGCTTGGAAATTGATCAAAAGCTAAAAGTGTGACTTTTAAGTTTAGTTTGTCTTTTTTTTTTTAATCTAAAAATAAAAAAAAAAAAAGAAAAACAAGAAATCTTTCCCTTTCCAACCCACTCCACCGTGGTATCAAGAAAAAATAGTTAGAGGTATGTAGACCTTAATTATATAGGTAAAATCTCTTAGAAACTCCATTCTATTTTAGATGACATCTATTTGACAATCACATAACATGAGAGTCAACCTCATATTACACAAATTGCCCCTTACAGAACCAGTCCCTGTAGTAGCTAAAATGGCTTCTATAGACAGAGTGATTAAGAATTATTTTTAAAATACACTTTAACTATTTATAAAACTTGCACAAAACTCTGTGTTTAGTTTTGACACAAGTAAACACCAGTTATCTCTCCCTGAGGACTAAGTCTTACCACATACTGCCTACAAGGAAGAAGGGAGGGTGAAGAGTCTGATCTCAGCAATTAAGAAGGAACTGAGTAAAGGTTTCATGTTTCAAGTCACCAAATACGCCACAGTCTAAATAAACTTAGCCCTTGAGTAATGCCACTATAGGGTATTCATTCACACTGTCCAAAAAGCAAATGTTTGTTCCACTGCCAACCACCCACAGCACCAGTCATGTTTATTTAAATAAAGAGGGTGTGGACCCAAGAGCTACATCTTTCCAAACCTTGCTGTAACAACCAAATGTTTGGCCATTGCTGTCATATGTCTAAAATGTGTCCTATATTGGACATCTTTCTAAGGTCTCCTGGCCATGTTTTTAGGCTAAAGACTTACCCAGTGATTTTGCTGACCACTAACAGCAGTTCTGGGAGGCTTTTCTTCTCTTTTCTTTTTCTTCTTTTTTCTTTTTTCTTTTTTCTTTTTTCTTTTTTCTTTTTTCTTTTTTCTTTTTTCTTTTTTCTTTTTTCTTTTTCTTTTCTTTTCTTTTCTTTTCTTTTCTTTTCTTTCTTGGCAGCTGGTTACTTTGGATATTAAAAAACACATGAACTATATTTAAAACACCTAGTGCACATGATGTTTTTAGTCCTGAGAGGGGTCACAGAATCACAAGACCATGGGAAAATTCAGAGCAGAGGACTCAGGAGGTTGTCTGATACAGCCTGCTGTTCAAAGCAGGATGAGTAATAAGGTCAGAAAGGGTTTCTTGGGGCTTGATCCAGAAAGGTCTTCAAAATTTCCAAGGATTGAGATGCATAGGCTGATGGTTGGATGACACAGAGCTCAGGAGTTGGCAATTACATTTCTTATTATGTCTGAAACAGCTGTTAAATTTTTCCAACTGCACTTATGCTCAGTTGCAATGCTTATACATTTTCATCTTAATTGACATTATGTAAACTACAACCAGGTTGCTGTTTTATTGACTGCAGGAATTACTGTTGTTTTGTTTCCCCTTCTCCAGTAAACAGAACTTTCAACAACAGGACACACAGTTTTTCTGCATAGTACAAAACACAGAATGTGACTTGGTGGTAAGGAAGCAGAGGGTCCTCTCTCAGCGAGGTATGGCAGTACAATAATGTGCACACACACCTGTGTGCAGAATATTATGTGATAGGCACCAGGCCAGGATTTGATCCAGCTGATCTCATACATGGCCAGGCTGTTCCAAACAGGTGACCTTATCCGTCTCTACAACTTCCTGATGGGTCTCTTTCTCCAGGCAGCAACTGACAGAATGAGAGGACACAGTTTTAAGCTGTGCCAAGGGAAATATAGGTTGGATATTAGGAAAAAGTTTTTTACGGAAAGAGTGATAAAGTACTGGAATGGTCTGCCCAGGGAGGTGGTGGAGTCACCATCCCTGGATGTGTTTAAAAATAGACTGGATGTGGCACTCGGTGCCATGGTTTAATTGAGGTGTTGGGGCATGGGTTGAACTCACTGATCTTGAAGGTCTCTTCCAACCTAGTGATTCTGTGATTCTGTGAAAAGTGATTCTGAGAAACATGGATGTGTTGACACCAACTGAGTCAAGTCAGGGTTTAGTCCCTGACATGGACCACAAAGAAAGTATAGATATATTTTATATATCTTAAAAAGTTCTAGCCCTGGAGATATGCTCCCCAGTAAACAGAATGAAGAATGCATGTAAGGGTATTTAAGGAACATATAAAAATTATGAAAGACTTCAGAAGACTTTTCCATGCTAGTCGGAAAGAACAGTTTCCCTACAGCTATCTGAAGAGTAGGGTAATATAAAAAGCAAGCCTTATGAAAAAACTGAGAGTTTGTAATAGGTGTATTGGCCTATTAGCTTGGAATTTTAAAGGTTGAATTTAAAAATATGTACCACTTTCCAAATCCTGAAGTGTAGAGAGTGACAGTTGTTAAGTCATACACCAAAATCTTCCTGGGATTAACAGCTGTAAAGTAACCTGGAAAAACATCCCAGAGAGATATCCTGAGGCGGGCATGGAGCCAGTTTGCAGGAGGGAAAAGACAAGGGCTTTTCAAAGGCTCCATCACTCCATAGGAGGATAAGGCAGGGCTTGCAGTGAGGTACCAGAGGCTCCCTGATGCTGATATCTCTGAGGGATGACTGCCTTCCACAGCCAAAGAGCGTTGCAGCAGCTTCTCTGCCCTGCCACCATGCCGCACATCAGAGCTACAAAAAGACTTCTCAGCTGCAAATAACCCAGCTGAGACAGCAAGAGCACTGCTGTGCAAATAGGTTCAGCATTTTAAAAGTTATCTAAATGGGGCCCACCTCCTTTTCTCCTTCCCTCTCCCTCTCTTTGTTTCTTTCTCTTCCTTTTCCTCTTTATTTCTCATTTCTTTTGTACTACTCCTATTGCATTTTTAGATAAAGCTTTTATGTACCTCCTCTAGGTATAACAGCTAGGGATAGCTGCCAACATTTGCAGAATAAAAAGCAGGTCAATTCTGTTATGAAAATGTTGTAATTCCCATGAGTTCAGGCTTACTTTTCAAGCATGGAGTGACAAATTTTGGTCAATGTTGTAAAAAAATGCTTTAATAAAAAGACACCACATTTACTCTTTCGAAATTCAACAATTTTTCAAATCCTTGTCAAAGGAGAAGTGTCTTTACTGTTGCAGGCAGCTTTGTTTCTTTTTGCTAGGCCCACCTAGATACCAAACATCTCAGAATATTCAGACCTACATCTTCCTTAGACATCTGCTGGTAAAAATGAGTAAAGTCATCCTCTATTTCCCAAACCAGTCTAAGGGATATCACACTGTCACACACATTTTGAAGCCTCCTAGATTGACTAGGAGAGTGCCTAGTGAATGCAAGAGACTGACAATGATTAAGTACCTAATTCACAGGCTCTTACCTTGATTGGCATATCAGGTTCCTTAAGCATAAAAAGCACATTGTCCTGTCCTCCATGATGAGTTCCATCCAGATTTCTGAGACCTCTGAAAAAATTATTTACTTAGTTACTGACAAGAGAAATATAATTTTCAGAATCTCTCATTTATTGTGCATAATTTCACATATCAGCACTTCTAAGACTAATTGAGGCTTTGCCAATAGAATTTTCTTTTTAAGTTTTACCATTAACTTCATTACAGAGCTTGCATTCAAAAAAGAAAACACTTTAGTGAGAGCTGTGGCATGTTTTTTGGCAGTTCCAGGCTTTGGCAAATCCAACTACCAATCAACTTCCCATCAGGAACAGGACAACACTATTGAGACAACCTGTGAGATACTAGCATATTTTATCTGCATAATTCCATATTTTATGACAGGATAATTCAGATTAATTTTGTTTTGCCACATATCTGAACACCTTCAACATTGCAGTATTATAATGCAGTGCTCATGGGGTGGAAACTCTTTCAAGAATCATTGTAACCTGGCACCAGGCAGGTATAAAGACATGGTTTTGCAAGACTGAGATGCACAGCTGAAAGAACAAGTCCAACATGACCTTCCACTAGTAAAATGCCTTAAAAGCTGATGTTTCTATGGGTAGGTGTGTGCACAGGGAGAGGTTAAGTATTTACTGGGGATTCAGAAAAAAAAAACATTTATTCTCAGAAAGATCATAAATGTACAACACAACCATAGTATATAATTCAGATGTAGAACTCCTTGCCACAGGGAACCTGAATACTGAATTTTACATGGATTCAGATGGCATAAATTCTTGAATTTATAAATTCTGACAAATGTCAGGTACTATTCAGAACAGAGGTACCACATCCTGCTCAGGAATAGCCTGAGTCACCAGTCAGTGTATTCAAACATTCAGAGACTATTCAGAAGATGTATCACCCTATGTTTGGTCTGTGCAAGCCCTTCCCTCAGCATTTGCTATTGACTGCTGTGTGAGACAGGGAACTGTGGGGAAGTGAACACTGGTCCGAGAGACCATAGGTATTCCTCTGGCTTTATGAGTCCACAGACAAAATAACTGCTCTTCACAGTGAACACTCCAACATCCCTTAGTAGTCCACAGTGAAGTTTTTAAAGCCATTTATGCAGAACATACAGAACTAATCTACAAAGCTTGAGGGGAATCTACTCTTTTCCCTAAGGTTATTAGTGGCTTTTATACATAAGAAAACAACTACAGTTAAAAACAAAGAGATTCCATAAAGCCCCAGTGCCGTGTCTTGCCTGAGGTTCAGCATTCACTGCAGTTACTAAATGCCACTGACAGAGGATAAATATGAGACCATGTCTCCATGCACAGGTGAGTGTTCGGAACAGAGGCCACTTGTTTAATAGGAAATGTCCAGCATCATTGCCACTCCCATATCCTTTAGAAAGAATACCTGTAAATGAGGAGTTAGATATCTAGATATTAAGGTTACTTGTACTTCCAATCTATACTTCCAGTGGCTAATATAACACTACAATTTAGGCAATACAAAGCCTAAGCTACTTCTCTGAATCCAGCTGAGCACTGCCACATAACCCAGAGGAGTATTTTGTAGAGGACACAATACACGCCTTCCTTTCTCCCATTTGAAAGCAATGCTGCTAACTGAGGAAAGTCCCAGGCTTTCTCCTAGCATGGCCAATGCCAAAAATTGAACAGCATGAAATGCTTCTGCTAACAAACAATAAGAAAAGAAGGCAGAATGGGTCTCCTCTCCCAACATAAACCCCCAGGCAAGAATATCCATGGTGACAGGGAGCCCTGAGGCATTTGCAGCAGACAGAATATTTCCAGACAGATGAAAACACATTGTACTGCCAGAGCCACATAAGCCATTTCTGATTAGGTCAGCATCATCTTATGCATGATTAAGTAATGACTTTGTATTCAGCTTTACAGTCAGAGAACTGCCCAGCTTAAGGCATCCTAATTCTTTTCCTTTTTGATTGACTGCAACTTGCTCTCTTATGGGAAACCCGAGAAATGTTTTGCTTGGATGCATGTGCGTATTTTTTCTTGTCCAAACAATATGATACCTTAACTTTATATTCTTCTATTTTGTAAATTATCATTTTAAAATCTAATATCCTTGTTAGGCATTTACAACATTAAAATTTACAACATTAAAATGCTGTATATACTGTACTGTCTATAAGGAGACTTAGATAAATCTTCACTCACTGAACTCTGTTTATGTTACTTTCAGTTATTTGAGAATAACCGGATGATTATTATATTGTGAATATGATCTGTATTTCTCTGCTCCTTTCTTCTGTTTATCTTGAAAAAACAACATTTCAAAAGTCAGATTTCCAAAAAAGGTATAAATAAATAAAGGTATCTTGTAATAGTAGTTTTGAAAAGACTGAAAAAAATGTGGGAACCCAGAAACAACTTTTATTCTATCCTATAAAACTTAATAGGTTGACAGAAGAGGTATTATCTTGCTCCATGAGGAAGTACTACAATTTAAGTTAGCATCACTGATCTAGTTTCCCTGGCCACCTTCTTCATCTTCTAAGCCATTGAGTATAGACAATCAGTTTAAAATGCATTCCTACACCATCGCAGCTGTATCCTGTCTGCACTGTTGAATGAATATGAGAGTTTCCCCAAAGGAAGCCATGGCATGGAGGGAACAAGGCTGGATTTTCTCTTAAGACCCAGTGTTTATTTTCCCAACAGGACTTGAGATGAAAGAGAGCCATCTACTGCTCTACATGAGACATGCTGCAGCACGTCATTTTCGACTGATGATTTGAAATGTCAGGGCGGGATTTAGGGAAGGAAATGGAAATCTCTGCTGTTTTCCTCTTTTATGCTGTGGAGTCAAGTGACAAGGGAAGCGGGGCGCTGAGCAGTGCTGTCCACCACCTCCCCAGCCTAGCACAGAGCACAGCTACATCCAGCAATGGAAGTAACCAGGGCAAAAGTGTTTGAATACAAACAATTGTCCTTTTTAGAAATAAAAATAAATGAAGTCTGAAAATACTTAAAATCCTCCACATCAGGAGGATGCATCATACTGGCAGAGCAGACCAACAACCAGCAGTGCCTGATAGGTTGGACAGGGGCAAACCATGCCTGTTTCCACACAACCACACACAAAGTCAGCCTCCAGGGTGTCAGGAATGACATTCTTAGCTGCTGTGACAAAGGTAAGTGCTCCTCACACACTCCTGAATCTGTATTCATGGGTGTCACCTTTTGCCTGTGGGGCTGCAGCCCAGTGCAGTGTGTCACTAAGATTCACTCCACGGTGAGGGTCTGCAAGATCCCAGAAGGAGGCAGCAAGGCAGAGGAATCCATGTTCCTTGTTAATGCAAGGGGTGTTGGCACTATCATGTACTGAGAGTATAGGTAGATTCAAAATACAACTTGCCTTAGGGAGAAGAAATAAGAAGTAAAAAAAAAGGGGACTTCTAGAAAAAGCTTTGTCTATCATTCCAGGCCCTGCAGCCCCTCGTCCGCCTTGTGTTATGATGAGAGGAATCTGTGGAGAGCTTGGAGTTCAGCCTGTGGATGGAAGTGATCAAACTCATGATCCTGTGTGTGCTGCACACAGTCCTGGCCACACACCCCTACACTTCCTTCCTCATGGGCTGGGTGCTAGTCTCTGTGGTATGTGCAGAAATGCCAAGAAGAGTACAGCATGTGTGAAATGCAAAGCTAAAGTGTGAGTATTACAAACCAAATCACCACTTCTCATAAAATGATACAAAATATGTTTGATACTTTTTTTGTTTTTCTGTTTTCTTCCCTTAATTTTGGCTGTAAGAATGACTTCCAGGTAAGTTTGACTCACAGAAGACCCTCAGGCTAAATTTCAGAACAAGAAGAGAAGCACTGATTTGCTTCATGTTTTCACATAGATGTAATATTGTATGATAGGCACACAGCCACAGCTGACCTATTGATACTTGCAAACTCATATATCTACCTTGTGTGAAACGATACAGCTGAATATGCTGCCAGGAATCTTTTACAATCCTCTGTTTTCCAGTATGAAGAATTTTCCAGGCAGTTACACACTAGTAGGATGGCACGGGCATCTAAGCAAAGGCAAAGCTTTCAGTGGATGACCGGCAGCATCACCAAAATGACTCAGCACTCAGCCCTGGCAAGGCTGATGAGCGGACAAGGTGAGTGGAAGTGTCTCTCATGTAGGAAAGAGCCTCTAAAACTTACAGATCTCCACTCTGTTGTTAGCTTTGACTGAGGTTGAAAAACACTGATTCCAAGAGGAGAAGCTCTATTACATACCCCACAATGCTTATTCATCTATATTCGTGCATTTTCACACGTATTCCATCATGGGACTGGAGCACCTTCCCTGTGAAGACAGGCTGATAAAGTTGGGACTGTTCACCTGAAGAAGAGAAGGTTGTGTGGAGACCTCACAGCAACCTTCCAGTATCCGGAAAGGGCCTGCAGGGAAGCCAGAAAGGGGCTCTGTCAGGAGCTGTACTAACAGGACAAGGAGTTATGGGTATATATTGAGAGAGAAGAAATTTAGGTTATAGAGTAGGAAGAAATTCTTTGCTGTGAGGGTAGTGATACACTGGAACAGGTTGCCCAGGGGGGGTGTGGATGCCCCAACCTTGTCAGTGTTCAAAGCCAGGCTGGAGAAACCTGGTCTAGTGGGAGGTGTCCCTGCCTACGGCAGGGGAGGTTGGGACAAGATGATCTGTAAGGACCATTCCAACCCCTTCACATTCTGATTTTAAAACCTCACTCAGCAGTTGCGCACTGCATGCCCACACAAAGGCAAAAGGCCATGTGCCGCACACACTGCCGTTTATTGTTAAATGGTATTTCGGTGGTTGCAGAGAGACCCAGCGCATCCACCTCGAGCCTTCCCTTCTCTGCCCGTGGCTGCCGCAGTGGACTCGCACCGAGAGGCCGCTCCCCTGCACTGAGAAGCCGTCGCTTGTGGTGAATCAGCCTGATCAGATTTGTCCTAACTATGAGGAACTTTTCCCTCAGCATTCAGGACATCGCGCAGAGC
>VXBC01004941.1:255049-298543 GCA_013399945.1 Ploceus nigricollis | reverse complement strand
ACTGAAGCCGAGCAGAGCCGGGCCGGGCCGGGCCGCGCCGCGCCGCGCTCACGGCCGCAGCGGTGGCGCCGGGCGGTCTGGCCCTGAGCGCGCTGGGCGGTGCGGGTGGCAGCAGTGAGATGGAGCCCGAGGAGGGAGAGGATCGCACCCCACTGCTGAAGGAGCCCCAGCCCGACACGGGTGAGACGGGCGGCAGCTGCCTCTGTGTGGCGGCGTCACGTTGCCATGGAAGCGCGGGCCGCGAGCGCCGCTGTGGGGCCCAGGGTCGGTGCCGCCGTGCCACTGCACCCCGGGGTGACGGGAAAAGCGGTGACGGGAAAAGCGGTGACGGGAAAAGCGGTGACAGGCCCGAGGGCTGCGCCGCCCGCCCGCGCCGTTCGTGGCGTTCGGTGCCGGGGACGCCGCGGTGCCTGGGGGTGCTGGATCAGGCACGGCCCCGAGTCCTGACAGCGGTCGCGGCTCTGTCGGTGCGGGGGTCAGGCGTGCAGCCCTGTCAGACACCAGCCCTCGACTCGATGTCGTTGCAGTAAAGACATTCCAGCCCAAATACCGGTCCAAATACTAAAAGCTACCACAGACATTGTGTCAACATTGGGTCCACAGACATTGTGTCAAAATTTCATATGAAGGCAGAATTTGAGTAAGACTAATTGCTTGTTTCAAGTATGGAGATGAAGGAAGTTGAAAGGATGCACGAAGGTAGGAAAGGAGGCTCGATATATGGTCAGAGCTTAACAACAGAGCCTGCATGTTTATATTTGTCTGTGCTGTTTTGCTTCCCAGAATGTACAACCTGTAAAGAGTAGAGTAAGATTTTTAGTTTCTTTAGCATGCCATGCAAAAATGTTCTAACCTGCTTAGCAAATGTGCAACTGCATCAAGGGGTGCTGCTAACAAAATTACTTTAAAAGTGCCAGACGGAGAGAATTTGAGCTCAAGTCTTCCTAAAGCAATATGTTCTTAAGTTTGCACAATGCATCCGGCTCCAGTTGGAGGTGGCTCACCTCACCCACAAGGAAAACTACTGCAGATGAGCAACTTCCTTTAAACTGCCGTGCAACTTGCAGTACAGACCTTTTTTAACTGCAATTTAAGAATCTTGTTAATTTATAGTTTCAGTGCTTTAAAACATGCCCCTGAAATCAGAATTTGCTGTAGATGTAGGACCAAAGACTGCTAGTCAAGGTAAGACCTTGAACCCAATGCTTTAAACTTTGGTTAGCTGCTTTAAACTTCAGGGGGGTGAATGTCTGTATCTCTGATTATAGCACTCTCCTGAAACACACCTGTAATCTTCTTGAGTCTTCCATTTTGTTAACCTGATCTAATATTCTTAGATATTTCAAGTGCACATGATGGAATGACAGGATCCAACAATTTAGTAGCTATTTGCTTCAGACTTCAATTCTACATGTTTGTTAGTTTTTTTAAATAAAATGTTTACAGTTGGGAAAAAAAAATCTGACACTAGTGACCTTAAGTTCTTGCACATCTGTTTTGTGGAGCTTGCTCTCCATGCAAGTTGTATACCAATAAGAGCCTTATAGAGGAAGAGTAATGGATGTTCCAGTTAATCTGCATTTCCAAGGGAGGGTTACATCATCAGTGTGTTATTCAGCTTTCTGTTATTATTGTCTAACCCCAGCAACTACAAGAAGTAGAACAGTTAAGTAGCCTTACCTGTAATTATATTCATTTTTATAAATTATATGACTTTACATTTTCTACTTAAGGCAAATTGCTTTTTAAACAACAAAAAAGAACAACAAAGCTGCTTGACTCGTTTCTGTGTAGTAAGTACTTCCTGTTCTTGGTGCCTGTTGTTTTTAATGTAAGCAATAAAATCTTGGCTGCTCTCCCTCATGTCATTTAAAATTCCAGGATGGCTTTTTCAAATGCTTCTGAGGCAAAACTTGCACTTACCACAGGTCTGGAAGGGGTTTTGCATATTTGTACAATAGCCTTGTTTATTATTTATTTATTAAATGAATATAGCAAGTGCAGCATCTCTGTGTCATTTTAACAACTTGTGCAGCCATAATGAACTTCACATGAAGCTTGTCAGGATTAGAGACTTCAAAAATGGGAAAGTTCTGTTAATTTCATGAAAAACAATCTTGCAGGAAGGCTCTGTTGGTGTTCCCCCTGAAAAATAAAATCACATAGGCTCATTCCTTGTTTCAGGGGAGTTACTGGGAAGGGGAAGATATCTTTGTCCACAGGGCATGTCCTTTGTTTCTTACTGCAGATCAGAAAATCCACTCAAGTGACATACTGTAGTAGCAGATGAGGCTCTGGTCAGTCCGGTTGATAGATGTACTTGTTCTATTCATCATTTGAACTCTGAGTATTGAAAGATGAGATCACTGTAGACTGATGTAAACTGATGTAATATCTGCTGATCTCCAGGCTTCCCAGAGTTTCAGACATCCAGGTTATAAAACTTCCCATTAGTAACGTAGCTCCCTCACAAGAGGGGAAACTCTACACTCTATTTGCAAATTCCACAGATTGTTCAAGTAGTTCCTCCTCAATATGACACTCCTGCTCAGTAGTTTCAGGCATTCCCAGTTCATAAAGAGTAGCTGCAGAGATTTAAAGTCTTACAGCTCAGCTCTGGTCTGGATCTCCTGGCACTGATAAATGCTCTCTGCCAAATGCTGCTGTGTACTGCTGTAGGAAATCAATAACTGTGTTACAGTGCATAGTCTGCTATCTGTGTATAAACAACTGACAGGGTTGACTTAATGTCACGACACAGATTTTATGCTGAATCTTAGGACTCATTTCCTTTGTTGTCTTGTGACAGCCAAGTGGGCGTACTGGGCAACTGGGAACCTGTTACTGTTTCACAGCGCCACCACAGTGTTTGCCATTCCCCTTTCTAGTAGTTTTGGCAGCTGTCAGCAAATGCATATTCCCTTGTAAGCAAACTTATAGAAGGAAAATTTGTCCTAGAAAACAGCCTGAAGTAGCAATAACCATTCTTCAGCACTATTTTAGGAGTAGATGTGCTTCTTGAGCCATTTTTGTGTATATTACAGGCTTCCCACTAATTGTTTTTGGGATTTTTTAAGTGTGAAATTCTGTCTTTAATAAATACTACAGTATTTTGGAGGGGACTTCTGAAACTATGTTTCTAAATCCATTTCTTGAGCCATTTTTGTGTATATTACAGGCTTCCCACTAATTGTTTTTGGGATTTTTTAAGTGTGAAATTCTGTCTTTAATAAATACTACAGTATTTTGGAGGGGACTTGAAACTATGTTTCTAAATCCATTTCCACAGACCACACACTACGCATCCTCTGCAGTCCCCACTCTAGTGTGGGTAGCTGCCTGTTGTCTAAACGAGGATTACATTTGCTTTGCACATCAGTATGAAAGTGGGGTTTTGAATTTTTTTCAATCAGCCTCAGACTCTACCCCTATAGAATAAACCCCTAAGAAGAAAAATTACCTTGTCTCCTTGCTAATTTTTTGTCTTACCCAAAGATTTCTGAGAACCTTAGTAAAAACTGCTTATGAGTTGTTCTTATTCCTATTCTTCTAGGTCTGTTAAACATTTTTCATTTGCTCTTGTTTCAGTTCCTGCATGCTGCTCAGCTCGCTACAATCTCGCACTCCTGGCCTGTCTGGGGTTCTTCCTCCTGTATGCGTTGCGTGTGAACCTCAGCGTTGCTCTGGTGGATATGGTAGAACCTAACACAAGCTCAGCAAAGAATATGACTTCCAATGTGTGCCCAGAGCATTCCTCCACCATAAATGTTCCTCGCAACACTACGGTGAGGTCTCAGATGTATTGTCTTGTAACGTGGCATGTCAAAGTGGTTTTAGAACTCTGTGATAAATACAACCATATTTAGGTGGCAAGAGAACAGGCTGTTTTTTACTGGATGACCTTTCCAGTGGTTCTTTCAAAGCTATTCTGGGAAATGTTAGCCTTAAATGACTAGCTAACTGAGAAGTGCTGTGCTCAGGGTCAGCTTTTTTACATACCTCTTTTCTATGCTATTCCTTAGAAATTGGCTAATCTGACCGCGTAGATGTACCATGACTCACTGTTTTATATGCCATTTATCAATTGTTACTGTTATATCTGCGTCAGAGCTCCCATCACTGTCCAATTTGCCTGTTCTTTGTACAGTCACAATGGCATGAAATTTCATTACAAATTAACATGTGGTATTTCTCTCCTCACTTCTTCAATCTCTTTCCCAGATCATGCATTTTGTCTTTATATCTTTTACCTCTGAATTCCAGTAATCCTTAAAATCACATTTCTTAACTGAACTGCCGGATATGGAAAAACAGACTTCTAAAAAAAAACCCAACTTTGTGAATTTGACTTGCACAGATCTTGTCTTGTAGTTGAAGTAGTCCTGAGCACTCTTGCCCTCTTCCTGCTTTCATTTTGTTTGCTTGTTTAGAGGTAATTTATTATTTATCACAAACAAATTATAATGGTGAACTTTATGGGAAGATTCTATCTCATCATTTCTGTGAAATGTATCCTGCTTATTTAGATGCAGAAAAATTGGTCTTTTGGAAGTGTTCCCAAATTTCAGAATCACTTTATTGGGCAACAGTTCCTGTCTTCTTGCTGGCTTCCTTTATAGCTGCAAATTGCTATCTCAATCATCTTCACTTTTATTGCATTGTCCACTAAACTCATCTTCCCTCTGTTGTGCTTCTCCCATTATTCCACTTACCCTTGTGAGCCCTGTCCTTGACTGCTCTCTTTCTTGACATTAAATTTAAGCACCTGCATCTCCTTATTTGTTTTTTTTGTCCATAAATTTTCTGCAGGTAAAGCATTTTTATAGAGCATGACAGAATGTCCACTCTGTGATTTGGAAGTGGGATTTGTACCCAGGCAGATTTACATAGTCAGTACCTGTCACCTAACCCAAGCTGCTTAGAATTCAAAAAGGGATAACTGACAGAGCAGTTGTATTTCATGTAGTGATGGTTTTCATACTTGGGTTAGATATGTCCAAACAGATTGTAAACTACCTGAACTAGCTTTTAACACAACTTTGATTGCAGTGCAGGTGGGTGTCGAAAAAGGAAACCCTAGGGAGTAGGTCAGAAAATATTTGAAATTTATCTAAGAAGGACTAAATAGTGGATCAATGTAATAAAAAATATGGTCAGAGAAACTTCTATCTTTAACTTACTGCATTTTGTTGGGGTTTTTTCTCTTCTTAGGGAGAAAAGTATTCTTGGGATGCTGAGACTCAGGGATGGATCCTTGGTTCTTTTTTCTATGGCTATATCATTACTCAGATTCCAGGAGGATATCTTGCAAGCAAAATTGGAGGCAAACTGTTGCTGGGGTTTGGCATCTTTGGTACCTCTGTATTCACCTTGCTTACTCCCTTAGCTGCAAATTTGGGAGTTGGCTACCTCATAGCTGTCAGAGCCTTGGAAGGACTGGGAGAGGTAATCCTGTTTCTTCTATGTAATTTGAAAATGTATCTAAATAATTTGTTTAAAATTGTAGTGATTAGACTCTGTGGGGGTTGTTATGCTGGAATACTATATGGATTGTTTCATCTGAGTGGCTTAGTTTTATGGTTTTTAGAATAATTAAAGCATTTGCACTATATTTTAGCCTAAGCTTTTCAAATAAGAAATGTAAGGATACTTGAGACAAAACTATTCTCATTTTTCAGAAACCAGGGCCTTGAAACAGTGTTGTTTGTATTGTTGCTGCTTTTCCAGTATATACAGACTCAAAAGCAGGAGAAATTAATTCTGCCTCCTTATTCTCATGCCTTGCACAATTTTTATAAGTGGTTTCTTGGTACACAACAAACTAATAGATTGTACTACTGCTTTTTAATGAAGTGTGCTTTGAAACATGTAAAGTTGAAGTGAGTTCTAAAATCCTTGCATTTCAACAGAATGAAATTATGTTTTCTAGGGTGTTACCTTCCCAGCTATGCATTCAATGTGGTCTTCTTGGGCTCCTCCACTGGAACGCAGCAAGCTCCTTAGTATTTCATATGCAGGTGAGAAATTCCCACGCTGATAATGGGATTATAAATTTTTACTGCAGTAACAGGGAGGATTGACTTAAATCAAAGGGATTTATATTGTAAATTTTAATCAGCATTTAATCCACAAAGTGTAACATTAAAGTAAATCTTGCTTTCCATTCGTTTTCTTCATTTATTCATGGTTTTTATAACCTGACAAAAGGTATTGATCTACAAATAAGTATAAACTTGGGTCTAACTTTGGTATAAAGTGGTGAAAATAATTACTGTGAAGCTGATTAATAGAAGATACTATAAATAAAAAAGATTTAGCATTAGGAACAAAAAAGCTGGGGCAGTCACAGGATAGAGCTGTTTGGTTGGTTTTTGGAGGGTTTTTTAGGTGTTCTTGGAGGAACTTGGGGAAGAAAACATCCAAGGTCCCATGTATTGCTGCAAGAGCTCCTTGTCAGAGTTGGATACTCTCTGACCAGATTGTCCTGGATATTCTGTGTCTGGAAGGTGTTATGTTTGATATCAGATTTACTTCTTTGAAGATACTTGATGTTACACAGGATTTTTTATTTAGCAGAGCGATACAGAATGTACTGAAAGCACAGTACAAGTATAAGTTAGCATTTAGCAAATGTAAGTTGACACTTAGCAAAATATAGCAATTGCAATACACTTCAGTTTGGGTTGATTGCAAGTCAAGTCTGTTGCTCTCTCAGAAATTCTGTTGTTGTTTAACTTTTGTACTCTGTGTTCAACTGACCCATGTATTCACTCCCCTCTTGTCAGTCTGGCTAAATCAGTGAGACAGTCTCACTTTTAGTGAACTGAATGAGGAGAAACATTTACACCACCAGCTGATCCACTTGACTGACATAACTGCTTATCTAAACCAAAGCCACCCTCTGGTGCCCTTTGTGTTGAGATAAAATCAGCTTCTTTGCAAACAGCTGTGGTGGGTCACACCCAGTGTTATTCCCCAAGTGATGGACACGTTGTTCTTGCCTGCCTGCACTGAGCCTTCTCTTTAGGGGTTTATTGGTCAGTCACATTGCTCAGTGCAGTATTTGAGGGGCAGGTGAAAAATGTAGGTTTCTAAATTTGCTAGTCAAAATTGATATTATTTCTTTGAGGATGACAAATTTTATATTCAGTTACTGAAGTAATGGTTTGCTTTGCTCACTCTTATTAGTAATAATTCGGTTTTTTATCAAGAAGACAGGTCTATACAATGTAAACTTCAGCTACAGTTTCTTAAGGAGCTAAGACAGTCTAGTGACTCACTTTTCCCAGAGGGATGCAGCCTTAATCCTTTTTCCTCACATTTCCTCACTTTGCTCTGAACCAAGTGTCTCATCACTCGTTGAAGTGACCCTTCAAAGAGCTACTTCAACTCATCTAATGCATCAAAAAGCTTTTTTCTTTCTGTTTTTGAAAATCTGTTTTCTGCCTTGGTATTTAATTTAATCTACTTGAAAAGAAGTCTTCTTCTGAGACCTGGCACACAAGTTAAGCAGAGTGTACAGTGTTGGGATTACCTTCTACTGCATTTAGCAATTGAGAGCTTTTAAACTGTCCTTCTATATTGTATGAAAATATATGCTAATGTACTAGTGAGAAGAGTCTGTGGCCTTGAACAGCCCATTGTTAGCAGTCACGGGTCGATAAGACATCTTGTGTAATCATTGCAGGCTGTTTTCCTTTCCTTCCACGTTGGCAGTCATGTGGTCTGTAGTTAATTTAATCACAATCATGTTGATTTTCTGAGAGAACATGTGGTGGAGGTTATATGTAGTTGTTATTTTGATTTATATTTTGCATGATGTATGTGGTTTTATTCATTGTTGGAGCTTTCTGCCTCAAATAAAAATTGTTTCTATGAAGATGGAGTCTAAGTAGCCAGAATAGCAACATAATATTTTCTGAGTTGAGATTAAGTTTGGAGAAGTAACTTTACAGCTAAGATTAAGAGACAAAACCTACTGTTTATCACCAGTAGAGTGTCAAGTATGTAAATACTACGGGTTTCTGGTTTAGATTTCGAAAGGGAAACACCTGCCATCCTTACTCTTTGCAAAATGTATGTTGAATTATAAGCACAGGAATAGTTCTTTCTGGCTTTTGACTTTATTCTGAACTAGAATCTGCTCATCTTTCCCTTCTCTCTTGATCCTAGACCCTGTCACATTCAGGAAACATGGAATTTGAACTTACTGGTTATATATGCCTGACTTCTGCTTCATGTTTCTAGCATTCCTGGTTTTGTGGCGCTAGAAGGAGAGATGAAAAATGCACATGAACTATATTGTGACATTATACTCCCAAGGCCTTAGTTATACTGTGTTCAGCTCTCTCTTGTTTTGCAGCAATACCAGTTGACTAATTTACATTGGTTTAGATGTGTTAGAGCCATCACTTTATTGGGACAAATGTGCCAAGAATGCTTATCTTTTATTGCTTGTTGCATCTAATTTTGGCTTCTTAGGGCTTTATGCCTCTATTTGCTTGGAGCTGCCAAGGCAGCTCATTGTGCCTGTGTTTCTTTAAAGCAAAGCACAACCCTCTAGTGGCAATGGCAATCTTTATTAATGATTTATTACAGAATAATAAAATAACTCTGAAATGGCACTTATACTTAAGGGGTCCATACGAGACATAATTGTTTTTCCACTTTGTTTTGCTTTCTTCTGGTAGGTGCACAGCTGGGAACTGTTGTGTCTCTGCCACTATCTGGTTTAATTTGTTACTATATGAACTGGGTTTATGTGTTCTACATATTTGGTGAGTTTGTGTTGTTTTGATGTTTTTTTAATTATTAAAAGTATAATCCATATTCTTTTCGAAAAGCATATCTTATAAAACTTATTTTAAGTTTTAAAAGCGTGTTTGACATGTTGGGTTGCTATTTTATTCCTTCTGGGCAATTAGAGATATTTAAGGCTAAGTAGATTCCAGTGAATGGCTAAATAAGCCTTCTTCCAGTGAGCAAAGCTGTCTCTGAGTTGGACAAAAGCTGGTACAAGTCAAATGCTCTTAACTCTCCCACCACTTGAAAACAACAGGCTGAAATTTCTTATCTGAAGTGTGAAATTGAGTTAATAACTTTAATCCCAGGAATAAATCTCAACTTTGAATGGAAGAACGTGTGAAAAGTTACTGCTGCTTAAAATGTAAACTGGAAAATCTCTAGAAGTCACAGGGACCCTGAAGGAATGCATAGCATGTTTACTGTGACTTATATTCTGGAAGAAGCTGAAACAGAAAATATATTTTTTTAACAGCATGTCTTAGCTAATGTCTTTTACAGGTCTGTTTATGTGTCTGAGCCATTTCATATTCTGCATGGGACAGGCAGAATGAGAATATAAAACAAGCATTACATTTCCTCAAAAAAACCATCTCCAATTTTTTACAAAGATTCAAACCAAAGAACTGAACAAAATGAAATAAGTTACAATGTTACATGAAAGTGCAGTTAATTTGGACCAATAATTGAAAAGTTACCTTTTTTCAAATGACAATTCTGGGGTTGGCTTAAGAAAGAAAAGGAGGAATAGTACATCAATTAAGCTGCATGTAATGATATTCTGTATATGTGCACAGAGTATTTTTTCTGATTAAACTTAATGTGAACTTTTTATTTCCTGAGGGTGAGCCATATCCTTTGTGGCTTTTCCATGTGACTGATAAAAATACAATTATGTATGAGCACACAGCTTTCTTGCTATATGAAGAACTTCAAGTAGAGGAAAAAAAAGAAGAGGAAAAAATAAAAAATTCTGCTTAGTCATTTTCATTCTTTATTGTATCTAAATGTGCATTGTTAAGCGACTTTGGGGAACTAGTCTTTGTAAGTAGATAGAAGAATAATGTTCATTAAAATTATATTAGAGTATTGAGAAACTTCTGACTATATCATCTGAGAGTATTACTCAATAAAATTGCTTTTTTAAATTTTCTATCTCTTCACCCATCTTTTCACAATAGGTGCACTTGGCGTATTGTGGTGGTTCTTCTGGATGTTGTTGGTTAGTGATACACCAGAAACTCACAGGGGCATTTCACATGCTGAAAGAGAATATATACTGTCTTCTCTAAAAGATCAGGTACAGCACTTTGGTAGAGACCAACCTACTACTTAAGTCTGAACATAAACCACAAACATGGTCATTAATGTCAAGCTTTGTTTATGGTTTGTTGCATGTTTCATTATGCTTTGTTATATGTTTATGTAAACATGTTTATGTTTATAATAACATTCTTAACCTGAGATGGAGGCAGGATTTTTCAAAAAAAATTTTTTAAATAGTGCAGTTGTAAACTGAAAAGCAATCAATAATCAAACAAAGTATTTATAATAATGCTTTTTGTTGAGGTGCTTTATTTAAAAACTTAGTATTTAAAAAAATGCTCAAATCTGTCATTTTATACTAGATCCAGACCTGTATAATGTCTTTAACATTTGCAATACAATATTTTACAGCATTTCTCTTTCTCAGTGTGCCATCTAGACTAAGAAATAGATTACTATTCCCAGGGAAAATGCTTATGAGCCAGTTCCTGATGTCTGCATAAGATTCATTCCTGTGACTGGAGGGATGTGTATCTACAAACAGTGAAGCTGGCTGAGAGACCAACATTAATATCTAGGATTGAGCAGGAAAGGTTCAGCTAAATCAACACCTAAGGGGTGACTAAATATTTAATTATTTATAATAAAAGCAGAATGCGTCAAATTTCATCAAGGGAAGGCATACTTTTTGAATTACAAAATGTAGTAATTGGTTTACTTTGGAATAGTAAACATCAGAGCAGTAACATACTTTAGTAAACCTTCATTGAGAACTGAAGACAGTAATGCGTTCAATGCTAATGACTTGCATCTATCAACTGAGACTCATTTTGTGCCTTTCAGAATGGATCATGAGCATAGATTTGGTTAGCATCAAAAACACTGTATTTAGTAAATGTTCATATCAACATCCTGATTTCCTTCTTTTTCTCTTCTCTTTGTCTCCTGCTTACCAGCTTTCTACACAGAAGTCTGTTCCCTGGAGACCTATGCTGGGGTCCCTTCCACTCTGGGCTATTGTTGTGGCACACTTCTCTTACAACTGGACTTTCTATACACTTCTTACACTCTTGCCCACATACATGAAGGAGATCCTGCGATTTGATGCACAAGAGGTGAGATGCACACAAATATAGTAATTTCCTTCTGAATTAAAGAAACTAAATCACCTGCTGTTTAGAATGGAGGAAGCTGTTTAAGAACCTTGGAATGTAAAGGTATAGCTGGGAAATGATAACCCCACACAATTAAGCAGATGCATCAAAAATGTTTCCTGACTTATAATTTCCACTTTATGGACTTATTTGACATTTACCTTAGTGCTAGCTTTCAGGTTAAATTTTCTGTTTGAAGATGCATGGTACCCATCTTTACCTGCTCTGCTTTAAAACAGTAACTATAAAAATATTTTTCCTGTTATGTGGCTTCTATAATTATTTCAGATTTTACTCCAAGTTTTATGGCTTCTGAAATAGTATCTACTTCTTTGCTAACTCATAAAGGAGAACATTTCCAGTTAAAAATAAAACTAAGAAAACCATTGGACAAGTGGCATTTTTGAAATTATTTTAAGGATGGGATTTGGGGGAGGAAGGGACCAGAGGGAAGCGTCATTCTGATAGGATCACTTTCCAGATTGTCAATTTCTTTCCTCAATGAGCAGCAGAGGTAAAATACCTTTTCTTACTAAGTTAACTAGATGAAACAAAACCATAGTCTTAAGGTCCAGATATAGTGCTTTTCAGGGAAATTTTATAAAATTAAATTATTTATCAGGGAAAAAATAGGGGGTGGGGAAGGTGGAATATTCTTGTTTATAGCAATTACTTGACTGTACTGGTCTGTCTTTAATGAAACAGTTTTGGTAATGGCATAGCTTACCTGGAGAAACTGGTATAGCTAGGATAAAAAGGTGCTCAGAAATTGCAAGAAGTTTAACATAGTCTTTTTCTGGTTTAGCAAACCAAACTAGTTTAGAACAATCTGAAGATGAATGCCATGCAAGAAAGAGGTGATACCAGCAATCTTGGGTGGAGAAGATGGGGAACTTTAGCATTAGAACAGAAGGCTGCATTAGGGCAAGCTTCAAAATGGCTGGAAAAAACTAACTGAAGTTTCTGGTTGGGCTCCTTATTAAGCCTCTTCAGGTATTCCTTGAAGAGGCATCAATACCTGTGAAAGTCATTTGCTACCACAGCTCTCAGTTGCATGTGTTTTGTAAAACACCATTGCGTTAAATGGTAACAGGTTCTGCTGTGAAGTGGTTTCCTTTGACTCTGGGTTATGCTTTTTCTTTTCGGAGTAG
The DNA here is from genome assembly GCA_013399945.1 of Ploceus nigricollis. Lineage (NCBI taxonomy): Eukaryota > Metazoa > Chordata > Aves > Passeriformes > Ploceidae > Ploceus > Ploceus nigricollis. The sequence goes on along the minus strand of VXBC01004941.1, from coordinate 286,170 downwards.
CTTAGAGTACTGACTGTTGAGAACATCAGAAAAAAAAACCTTGTGTAATAGTGTTGGACTAACTGTTGCCACACATTTAGATGGAAATTGCATTACCGTTTAAAATATACAGTTGTTGCTGTTCAGTTTCCTTTCTAAAATACAGAAATCAGTTAAAAATAATTCTGTGTCTTTGAATAGTGCTTAAAAAAAGGTTTTTAATTACTGAGACTGTCCCTATTTTTTGAAATTTTACTTACTGTTTTTGAAAACTGAGCACTGAAATCCAACAGGCTGCATGCTTAAGTACAGATAGAATGGACTCCAGGTGGGGATGAATTTCTTGTTTCATTTCAAATTAAAATTCCTAGGGAATCTTTCACTTCTTGACAAATATAAATGTCATACTATTTCTACTCAAATACTCTTTTGGAATCACAGATAAGGTCAAATTATAGCTCTGTTATTAGTAACTATCCAAAATTTTTGGAAAGGCTGTAAATGTGGGCAGTTTAATAGTACTTTTTGTTTCCCTTCATCAGAAAATCATGTAGAATCAGGCAGAGGTCTAAGCAGCACATGTTTAAAGTAATGTAAATTAACTGGTGACTTCAGTGTAAGTAATGTCAGACCCTGAATAACTCAGCTTTGGAATTGTCCAGCAGATGTCTAGCCTAGATGTGATGAAAAGTCCGAGTTCTAGATTTTGTTTCCGTTTACAGGCAGCACCAGGTGTTTCAGCAGATGGATAAGGAATAATATAATGTAACACTAGTACAAAACCCAGAGATTCTGTTTAGTTTTCAAAATTCTGAATAATATTTACAGCTTCCACTTATTTTAGTAACTCACTGATATTGGTATCCTGGAAACTTCCACAATCAGATTAATGTCCACAGGATACTTTGAGTTATAGTTTTCCTTTTCCTGAAACTAGTTGCTGATCTAAACCTTTGAGTTTTTGGTCTGACTGCACTGGTAGTTGTGGATTAAGTCAGGATTGATTTGTCATTTTAGTGTTTTAACTGTCTTCTTTTAACCTCCGTAACAGAATGGATTTTTGTCTGCCCTGCCTTATTTTGGCTGCTGGTTATGTATAATTCTGTCTGGCCAAATTGCTGATTATTTACGGGAAAAACAGAACTTCTCCACTGTTTGTGTTCGCAAATGTTTTACCCTAATAGGTAGGTGCAAGTATCATCTCTTGGAACATATAATCTTACAAAATACATATAAACTTGGGAAAATTTAAGGGCTTGGGGGAGTAGTCTGACATTCTGCTGTGAGATGAGGCAGCATTGTGCATGGCTTGAGAGGAGCAACTTTATTTGTACATTAATGTGTCAGGAGTAAATCCTATCTTTTTCCATGAGAAGTAGGCCTACTGGATAAGAGAACAATAAGAGACTGTCAAAAGCTTTTTTTAGGTCAAGATAATTGGCCTACGAGCAAACCAATCAAATCAATGGTCATTTAAAGTCACCACAAAAGGGTGAATGAAACTTTGTTATCAAAAAAGGTTTATCAAATTGACAGGATTATTGTTCTGCATGAGCCTATTCTGTTGTTCAGTATTTTGTTTATCTAAGACTAAAGTAACTGAATAGCAACTGAACAGTTGCTACCACAGTAGAAAGACCAAACAGAATCCAAAATGGTCTTGAATAATTGGGAGGAGATATGATCTGAAATCACCAGCAGATCAGCCAGATCAGGCTTTTAATGAACACAAGTAAAAGGCTGTATTTAGGAAAGAGAAGTTTATTGCTGAATAAAGAGGGGACAGGAGAAAGAAATGGAAGGAAAAAAAAAAATATTAGGAACAGGATCCACAAAAGTTGCAGCCCAGTTATTGTATGGTGATCCTTGCTGCCTTCTAAATTCAGCTGATACAATTGCTTTCTTTAAAGCAGCTCTTGTAATAAATTCTCAGGCATTTTGTTTGTCTTTAAGCCTATGCTATTTTGGTGATTCAATTTACTGCAGGGCCACACATCTCACACACCCATGTGTGCATAACTCAGGAGAAAAAATGTTGTTTTAGGAAAAGCAGGACTTAGGTTGGCTTCATCAGCAAAAGCGTGTACTCTGCAGCTGTTTGCTGAGGTCATGATGGGTTCATGTAAATGGGCACTGGTACTGGGAAACAGCTACCAAAGTTAACTGCAGATAGGAAGCAGTGTGCAGGAGCTCATGATGGCTGATAAGCTGTTTCCAGTGCCTCATGCAGCATCTCTACAGCTATCTTGGATTCACCCAGGGTTCACAGTTTTAGTGCAGCTTCAATTTATTTATAGCAATGAATAAAATTAATTTGTGAGGTAATTTTCAGAACCTGTTGATTTTTCTTAATTTTTTTTATCTGGCTTGTTCCTTGCCACTTGAGTGGGATATTTCTGATCTAGTTGCTGTTTCCTGAGACAACAACAGTTTTGCAACCCATCTGCTCTTCCTTTTTACAAGGACATGTAGTGATAGGACAAGGGGGAATGATTTCAAACTGAAAGAGAGTAGATTTGAATTAGATAATAGGAAGAAATTCTTTACTGAGAGGGTGGTGAGGCACTGGAACAGGTTGGCCAGAGAAGTTGTGGCTGCCCCATCCCTGGAAGTGCTTAAGGCCAGGTTGGACGGGCCTGATCTAGTGGAAGGTGTCCCTGCCAGTGGCAGGGGGGGGGAGCTAGATGACCTTTAAGGTCCCTTCCACCCTAAAGCGTTTCTGATCCCGCACCGTGCTGCTGTAACGCGCGCGGTGCGGTGCCGGTTCCGTACGCCAGGGGGCGGTGGAAGTTGCATGGCAAACAGCTTGGAGCCTCCAAGTGACTCTCGTGTTAAACGTCCATTGATTCTGAGGTTTCTGCCTTAAAGGAATGATTGGACCTGCGGTGTTCTTAGTAGCAGCCGGATTCATAGGCTGCAACTACGCACTGGCTGTTGCATTCGTGACCATATCAACAACCCTAGGAGGATTTTGTACGTCAGGCTACAGCATCAACCATCTAGACATAGCACCTTCGTAAGTATTGCTGAAACTGTTGTTAGTGCATGCAGAATGTTTATGATCCCCTTTTTTCTTTCTGTGTTGCTGGGGTGCCTTGGAAATGTAGCTATGGAGCATGTGCTGTACGGGCCTGGAGTGTAAACACTGACAATTACTTGGGTTTACAATATTAAGCACTGTATTTCCAAAAAGTGCAAGTTTGGCAGAGGATATGACATAACATTTTAGAATCATTCCAGTTTAAATCCTGCAGTAATAAATTATATAATTTCTGTAGTTGCAGATTTTAGTTATAGACTTGATAGACTTTTGATTCCTGCTTATACTAGGACAGTGTTTTTTGAACTGTACAATGCAGTTAAGTGTTTCACTGTTTTCAACTTTTCCATTGGAGCTATCAACCTCTGGTGTGAACATTACCATATTTAAGCACTGTGATACAGGCAAATTTGTTGCATTTGAAAAACATTCTGTACACTGGAATCTAAATCTTGTTACAAGTAGTTGACCTGATTTGTCAGTAGGTAACAAATCAGGTATGTACAATTGCTCTTAAATGAATAATTTTCAAGAATGTAAAGTTGGGACTTCAGGCTTTAATTTCTCCAGTGTGTTACAAATTCATAATTGGGCAGATCTGTCAGTTTCCCAAAAAGTGTGTATGTATGTATATTCTTCTAAAAGTGCACTAGTAGGAGTCAAGTACTTTGCTTTGTCATTCGTTTACCAATTTGTGGTAGCACTTAGATGTGTACAGGATCAAATGACTTTATGTCCAAAGAAAAGTGTGTTTCAGTATTAATGTGTAAAATGAAAAGACTTTAAGTGTAAGTGTAGAGGAAAAATATTTTGTAGAAGTAGCATCTATAAAAAAATTCTGATCATCTAGACAACTTATGGGAGACCTTGCATCCCAGTTGAAGATGGTATTCAGGCTTTGGCAATTGAAATGATGGTGGTCATATCCACAATCATGGACAATTTTTGACTTAACAAGTGGATATGAAATAGTGAGAATGCAGTTAATCTTGGCAGGTGAGGTTAGGTAGTAAGCAAGAGGGGAGGCATCAGTGGCCAGCTATAAACAGCTTGTAATGCTGAATTGAATATGAAAGTTAAGAAAAATAGCTTCTGTTGTGCACTTTGTTTTAAGTCATGTATAACTACAAACTTAGAAAATGTACTTAAAGCAATTCTTTTGGGGTGTTATGGAACCATTATACAACTTCTGTTTCAAGCTTAGTTTTGCAGAACTGCAACAGTTAGTTTCCAAAATATATATTAAATGGTGCTTGTTATGTGAGTACAATTTAACCTGTCCATGGAATGCAACAGAGCTGTGACAGGAAAAAAGGAAATCATGCAACTGCAGTGTGACTTACACATACAAGGAACTTCTGTATGTAGGCAATGGCTAAGGTTTCCCAAACTAGGATGTTGTGTCTTCTACTTTTAGATACTTCATTTTGCATTTCAAATATGTGTATTTCGAGAGTCAATTTGTTTATAACAGTATTCAGAGTATTTTAGGTGTTGAAAAAAAGCCACGAGAAGAAAATGATGTTACACAGTGCTGATGCCTGTCAGCAGGCATAGTTAGTTATCTCACATGAACTGCTGCTGATCCCTCTGACCAAATCCCACTCTGTTCTTCCTGCCCTCGATAGTCCTGCTTTTTCTCTTTGCATTTGCACCAGACAAGTTCCTCTAGCTTTTCTTCCCTCTCAGACAGGCAGAAGGGAGCACACTGATTGCAAGAGGGTAAGTGTCTTGCTGATAGTTCAGAGACTTTGGCCCAGCATTGCCACTAGAGGCAAGTGGCTGCATATGTGGGAAGACTTACCTTGGTGGTGACGTGGTCAGGGTGAGTGCTGTTTTATTGAAATCAGTGTGCTTTACTTCAGGGTAAATCTGTTCAAATGGGGACAGAGAAGGAAAAAAGCACGTCCTTGTAACAAAGGTCATATTAAAAAATTTCTTCAGATACAGAAATGCAAAAAACATCTGAGATGAGAAGAAAAAGAAGATTGTCTTTTCTCCTCCCACAACTAATTTTTTGCAACTTGTCTGAACTTTATTGGATAAAATGATCAAGGCAGAAATGCACAATTTCAAGGAAATGCATGACATAATTGTAGAGATCTAAAAACAGGATCTGCATAAAATTGTGAAGGAAACCTCGCTAAAGAGTGTACTCAGAGCTCAATATTTATTTTTCATAATTTACTGAATGAAAGACATTAGAAAAACCAGAAATAATTCAAAGCAATTTCAAAATGCACAAATGCCCATTTAGATTGGTTGAAAGTATGCTGCCAAAAATAGCAAATGGTCCCTTTTTGCTACTAAAACTTGCATAATATCAAAGAAATAATTATTATATTCACAGGAAGAAAGTGAATGAAAATAACTGATGCTTAATTAACAACAATATTTGCTATGTGGTTTTGGTTGCTAACATGTATTTGTTATGCCATTAGTGAATTGGATTGGAGAAGGGTTGGGGACAGGAGGGAGACAAGATTGTTCTTTTGGGGAATATATATTATATTTTAGCTCTTTAAATCTACATCGGTACCTTTCTATTATTACAAATTTTAATATTGGTGTTACCATGATCCCTTGTAATATTCATGTGGCTCTGTTGTACACTAAATACTTCACATCGCTGGGTTTTTTTACTCTTGATTTTACTACTTGACTCCTCTTGCAAGTTAATTTGTATTTGGTTATCCCCACTGTGCCATAAGAACCTGACCAACAGCCTACTATTGGTTCTGACCTACAGACATGTCACTTTTTGCTTTCCCTTTTCATGTGGGAGTTTCCACTGTGCTAAGGGAGTGCCATCACAGTTATCTGCATCAAACAGCGAGCACTATCAAGAATGCAACCTATGTCAGAAACACTGGGCATAAACAGAGGCATTTAGCCAGCAACTGGTTGCCAAAGATCTTTGTCAACCAGAGAAACTATTAAGCTATGTTTAGTTTTAAAAGTGTCTGTTCGCAGTATTGTAGTGCTTAAACATGTTGAAGGCATTTAAAGTGCATTTGGTTCTACTTAAAGGCTTTAAACAGGGTTTTGCTTTATGTGCTTATTTTCCTAAGGGAAACTTTTACACTTTGACATTCAGCTTCATAAAGGTGTATTAATTCTAAACCACTTTCTAAGATAGGAAGACCGCATGCTAGGTTTATAAAAAATAAAGAAGTTTTAAATAAAGCATTGCCATGCTTTAAACTGATATGTAGTGTAGAGTTTCAAGAAAACAATCAACTAGTAAGCTGAGATGATTGTTTCCCTTTCTCAGGAAAAAAACATATGTTTTTCTAATACCACAGGAATGAATGTTGCAATCTTTTGTAACAATGCTGTATGGTAAATTCCTGTTTTGGTAAAGAAAATTCCAAAGCTATGCATTTCTCTTTAGAGATGAAATATGTTTCTGTTATGTTAATATTGGTGAGGACATAATTTTAGTCTGAACAGCTTAAAATGATCACTGAGATATGATTCCTTTCTCTTACGGTAAACTGCAACTATTAGTATTTTGTATGATTCTTCACCCAACAAATTCACCTTGAAAATCTAAAACAGGGATCTGTACCCTCGTGGTTAGAAGTTCAAACTTCTGTGGAGCATCTGGCTCTTATTTCTCTTCAGTCTCTCTCACAAGTCTGCACTTGTGGTACAGTTTCAAACTTTCAGTATTGCAACATGCCTGTAATAGAGATCTTGAATTGCTTAGAGATGAGGTGCTGAGATTCAGATATTAAGCAAGTTACCAGCTTTCCCCAGCAAGTTTTTATGGCCGCTGGTGCATACACATACATTTGTGTGTGAGAGAGCAGCACGTTCATGGAGCCTTCAGAATGGAGCTGCAGGAATGGCAACCAGCAGAACTGGTTTAGTCAGACCCATTTCCCATTGGCCTTGACCCACAGAAAGCTGAAGGGAAGGACTGCCACAGCACTCTGAACTCCTATCTTTGGAATATACACTTTGTGATGTTAAGTGGGGACATCCAGGCACACTGCTGATACTGCTTTCTTGGCAAACAAATTTTTAGCAATGAAACCTGAACCAACTCTTACTGATGGCAAACAGCACTTGGTCATACTTCTTCTTGTCTTTCTGCTTCAAGACATGCAATGTGTCTTTAGCTGCTCCAATGGATCCATTGCAGACAGTTTGGTTGTAGCTTAGCAAAGGGGATGTGGGTTTGGATTATGGATCTTGAGCAAAGCCATAGGCAATTTAAGTTAAATTCCATAACTAGCCTCTGAAAAATAAAGACATGCAGAATCATTTAAGTAGAAAAGGATCTTTAAGATCATCACGCCCAGCCATTAACCTAACACTGCCAATTCCACCACTAAACTATGTCCCTTAAAATGTATATGCCAAGCTGTCAGTTGTTATTAGAAGAAAAGCAAGTCATTCACACTGGAATATTTGTGTTTTAATTTCTCTTGTGTGATCAAGATGAGGCCTACGTGATCAGGTTAGCTAAATTGTTTCCATGATTGATAAGCCTTACAAGTTAATAAGCAGTGTTAAAAACTTCTCTTGCAGGTATGCTGGAATTCTCCTTGGGATCACAAATTCTTTTGCTACTATCCCGGGAATGGTGGGGCCAGTTATTGCCAAAAACCTCACTCATAATGTGAGTCTGTTTATTATTTTTTTCAGTTGTTATATTTTTATCGGAGTTGAATAGAAATTCCCTCTTCTCAAGTCTTCAGTCCTTAAATGAAACATCTACAGGGTTACACCTGTAAGTAATTTTGTTCCATTGTTGTGAATTAGTTAATTCCTAGCTCTTATTGTCCCAATTCTGATCAGAAAAATAAGGGTAAAAATCAAAGACCTTTGTAAGACTTGAAAATTTTACTGACTTACCCCTTATATTCTCTAGGAATAAAATGAATATATTTTTATCACAGTAGATCTCTGATAAAATACCAGCTAGATGAAACACTTGTGGTGTTGTTTTATTAAATTAGAACAAGTTCTTGCTTGTTTTTTTTTTTTAATTAGGTTCTCACGTGAGGTGTTGGGTTCTAATGTCAGCACTTGTCAGATAAGTGAGAAACAGATTCTAGTGTTAGATTTGACTAACAAGGTGGTGTAGTGATTTGGATAGAAAAAGGGAAGCACTGGGGCTTTTGAGGAGTTTTTGATTACTATTTTTTCAATGAACATATGAATTATTCTAAAATTTTTCAAGAAAGGGAGATGGGAGGAATAAGCTTAGTGATACACTTGAATTTTTTGAAGTTGGAGGTCATTCTAAAGATTTTCTTTAAAATCACAGAATCACAGAATATTCTGAATTGGAAGGGACTCACAAGGATCGTCAAGTCCAGCTCTTAAGTGAATGGCCCATATGAAGTTCAAATTTGTGACCTTAATATCCTTATTACCTTGATGGTGTTATTATCACCATCCTCTAACCAAAAACAATCAGAAAATATTCATTAATCTATGATTCCAATAAAATAAGTTCTTCCAGATACCTTATCAAGGGGGTTGTTTTAGAGTATTTTTTTTTCAGTTTATTTCTTTCCCCGCCATACTAATGCTTCAGGTATTCTGTTTTTGTAATAAGATTATTTACAAGTTTGTTACAGCATCATCTGGAACTTAAAAAAACCCTAAACCTTTAAGACATCTATAGTTATTATTTCTTTATTTGAAAAGAAAAAAAACCAAAAAGCAAATAAACCGCAGTTCTTTACTACACATTTATTAAGGCCTCTCTTAAATACCAGAGTTTAGAGGACTACTCTTGAAATCTGAGTTAAGGTAGCTACCTTGTTTGGACCAAAAGGCATATGAATCTGGAATGTTCATATAGTAGTCATTAGGCATAGCTTACTGCACAGTGCAGGGCACTTCAGCTCTTGGATCACCTAATCTGAAAGCCAAGGTACTGTTTCCCTTACAGTAACATTGTCTGCATTTGTATCAATGGTTCTGCATCTTGGGTGATAAACTGATCCAGGTAGGGTAATGTAGTTCTGATAAGACTGTCTGTGTAAGTTGTATTATAAAACTGAAGTCGACTTTAATAATGAATTCATCCTTTATCTTTATAACACTTTTATGTTGCTGTGAAATCATGCTGAATGGCATTTACATTTAAATAGGCAAGACATGTAGCATTGATTTTAAAATTACTTTTTCTTTAGTGTGTAGCTGCAAATTGACTGCATCTTTTTTTTTCTTTCCCCCATTTGACAGAATACTGTGGGAGAGTGGCAGATGGTTTTCTATATTGCTGCCTCTATTAATCTATTTGGAGCAATTTTCTTTGCATTATTTGCAAGTGGAGAAGTTCAGGACTGGGCAGTCAGTGGATATCACTTGCATAGAAACTGAAGGAGATGTTGAAATACCAAAGCTGTGCTGAGTCCTGTTGTGCTTAGAACTATGTGACCGGAAAAGTGCCTTCCCTGCTGATGCCTAGGAGTCTTCAGAGCTATTCAGTTAAACTACTTTATCTCTGTATCTTTTGTACTGAAAATAATCTGGCAGACTATGTGTACTATTTCTTAACAGAAACTACTTGGATTAACTATAGAAATTTCATGCTAGGACTTGATATCAAATATATGATCAGAGACATTTAAAATCTGTGTGTTAGGCTTTAATACTTTCCAGTTTTTAATTAATATTTTCTAAATTAGTGTGTAGGCAGATGTTTCTGATAGTAAAATGAGAGGAAAAAGTAAAGTGATTTTGTAGCACTGTAAGGAGGTGACATGCAAAGAATTGTACCCAAAAATGTGTTTTGATTTCCATTATGAAACTGATAGTTTTTTGCTGTTTAAAAAATTGTAAAAGAGCTCTAGTTTCATACAATCTTTTATAGTGCTTTTATTTTGTCAGTGTTTTAACGATGGCTAAAAAATGCACGTGATTTATTTCTATTTTATGCACAAGTTTTGAATATATAAACATTCCCTGTTTCATGAATACAGTTTCACAACTAATACACACAACAATGAAGTAAATGTAGGATTGGAGCTGAGAGAGTAAACCACACGTCCTCTGTGGTGCAGATTTTCAAATAGGCCTCATTTTTATTTCTCTCTGCAAAGAAGAAGCAATGCAGCTCAGTGGTATAAATCCAGGCAGTGTACAAGAGTGAACTAGAAATAGAATATCTGCATGATTACCTTAAAATAACTTTCAGTTTGGCAATTAATTTTTTTGTCCCTTTAAATCAATGCGGTGGAATTCTTTCCTCTTGCATGTAGATATGTTTGTCTTGTCAGCTTGTCGGTGTAAATGAAATAAAATAAGGCCAGTGTAGCAAATAATCAGGAAAATCAGTTCTCTAACAGCCTTGTTTGTTAGTCAGATAAAACTAGAGTATAAAAGAACTAGTGCAACAACCTGGTGCTGTTACTCTCCTATCAAGATAGAATTTGACACTCAAGAGCATTCTTTGCACAACATGCACTTAAATGCCACAGAGTAGGATTAAAAGTTATAAAAGCAATGGCCTTGTTAAGAACAAATGGCTGAATAATGATAGAGCCACAAAGCAAAGGAAAATTCCCGTGCCAAATATTCCTGGATTGGAGTAATTAGATAAAAAGGAAAAAATCACTGGGCTCTGGGTTTTTCATTTACCACCAATCCAAAAGAAAAGCCCAGTATTAAAGCTGCTCCAGTGGAGCCTACCTTCCTTCATTTCTAGGAAATGGCATCTGCCTCTCCTTTTTAGCTTTAAGAGCCATTTTGTTTTGGCCTTCCTTGAAGTGTCATGTTCTCTGATGGTGGATTTAAACTGTGTTTAAATCTCTGTTTGTGTCTGCAGCATTTCCACAATAAACAATGTGTTGTTCAGATTAAATTAGTACTTATTCAGTGGGAGTATGTTAAAACTATATTGTGTCTTCAGTGTTTCTACAATAAATGGATTGAATATTTACATGTGCATCTGTTGTTGAAAATTACTATCTCCCTGAGGTTAGAATACCATTTTCAAAGTATGCTGAACAACAAGGTTGGTGACTGGATTAAGGAATGGTTAATGTTTTCTTGGAAAATTACCTTCCTCAGAAGTTTTTTGTCTGGCTTTACAGGTAAGTATTATCTTCCACCTGACACTGTATTAAAAGTAATAATTGCCCTTTATGTAAAAAGAAATTTGTACTCTTTCAGTATCTTTGGTTAAAAAGAAGGAGGGGAAAAGTTTTTAAAATAATTAATGATATATAATTTAAATTAATTTATGGCTTTGCTTTTCTAGAGATTTTCATCAGGGCAACATATGGACAGGGTTGCAATTCCACCTGTTCTGAAGTTGGAAACTTCAGCTTCCTCTGCTTTAATCTTTTTGCTTCCTCTGCTTTTAGTCTTTTTTGTTGACAACTGTTCAGCTGGATATTTAAATTTAAAAAACCATACTTAATGGAGTAGATTCAGTAGAAGTGTATGTAGACATTCTCTGTATCAGTTAAATAAGTCTGAACTGGATTTTGTTAAAACTGAATTTTAGACATTTCAGCAGTTGAGCACTCCAGAAATTTTTGGACCAGCATGCTAGATTTTCTTTTCCCTTCATCTAATGCACCATTATTACTCATTTTGCATACTCTGTAACTTCTAAGTCAGCTTGGAAAGTAGCACTGAAAAAATGCTGTAAATCTTTATTTGTGGACAACAGGCTACACTGAAGTTAATATACAGCTATTTCTGATTTAATTTTTGAAAGTATCAAAATATATGGTGGGATTCTTGATTCAGTGAGGCTTTTAACACATAACAAACAAGAATATCCCCCAAAAAACCCTTAAGTGTTATCTTTCTGTATCATGCTTGCAAAAAGGAAAATCTGTTAGAAAAAGCTGTCAAAATATTTTCTGCTAATCATGATATTACTTTTATTGCATTGCCACACTACTGTTTGCATGGTTCTCTCAGCCAGTTTCATCTGTTCAAAGACATTTCTCATATTGTTTTTTCAGGGGTGACACGGGGTTTGAGCACCTCTTGTCTCAGTTCACCTGTGTGACACAAGATCTTGACAGAAATTGACCAGTTTTTTTGTGGTGACTGTTTTCCTGAAACAATCCCATAACTGTTATTTCTTGCTGCATTTCCTTAACAGGTAAGAAGTAGCAGAGTAAGAAGTTGTGCTCTGTGTTCCATGAAGAGCCCTCAAATTAGGATGTCCACCTGGAATGAGGGAAGTCAGTTCAAAAACAGATTTCACCCATTTCAGAGCAGGATTTGAACCACTGCTTTGGGAACATGTCTTAGTGTTGTCAGGTATTTTTTTAAGTGCTTTCTCTTCAGTATCTGCTTCTGACACAGTTCCACTTAAATTTCTTTTTTTTAACATTTAGTGCAAATTTCTATCAACATTAGAAACAGAGATGGATTAACTTCTCAGAATATCCTACAGCATGTGACATGGGTATAGCCTGAAATCTGAATCATGGTCTCTTACAGCCTGACAAAGTGCCTTCCTCATGCTTTGCAAAAGATGAAATGCCACAAAGTAATGGGTGTGATTTTCAATTCACTATTTCTTTGTTCTAAGGGTACAAAACATCAGTTGAGTACCAAAGTATTTGACATCCAAACGTACGCGTTAACTTAGGTAGATCTTTTGAATGCTAACCTAGTGAAGGTTCATATAACTCACCATAATATATAGGCACCTGTGCGTGGTGCTTCCCCATCTACATGTTCCTTTGTAACTGGTAACTGGTAACAATTGCATTTGCTGTGTGAAAGGGTCATCTTGGTTGATTTCCCAGAAGCTGAATTGTTCCTGTGATGTATCTTTTGTCTGGCTTCTCCTCTCAATCACTTATTTACTTATTTGCCAATTTCTCCTCTTTTGATGTGTAGCAATGTTTGGTTCCATGACAAATGAACTACGCTTAGTTTAATGGGTTCAATGGGTTACGCTGAGTTTAATGGGTTTTCCAATATTTTTAGCATTTGTCAGGAAGGAAAAATGTGGATGAGGAAGCCTGTACATTCCACAGATAAGTGAGACACAATTTGTATGGAAAGGTAGTATCTTCTGTTAGATCACCTAGAGCTTCAGAGAAAAAAGACATGTTTTTAAACTTTAAGTTTCCGCCTTCTCATTCTGAGCTCAACCATCACAACTAAAACACTGCTACTGTGTTTTGTAAACTCTTGCAGTGAGTAGCATTTTAAGAGGGTCTCCCATTTCTCCTGTGCACCTGTATCTCAAAAAGCTGAATGTCTACTCTTAATTTACATTATTTAAGATCAATTAAATCACATCAAATTGATCAAAGCAATTATCACTCAAACAGTTGTATGTTGGCCAAATCCTTTTGTGAGACCTGTCAGTAAAAATGCTGTCTCCATTAATACAAGCCAGAATTATTTATATGTCCATTATACTGGCCAGAATTCTTATCCTGAGGAAGTTATGTCTGCCTCAAAGCTAAGGAAAGGATATAATGTGACATGAATGATTTGGTATTAACACATTTTGCTGTTTCTGTGCCCATGGGGAGAAAATCACCACACGAGCACTAGCATATTCACCAACAGCAAAGTAGAAAATCCTGAAGGTATGAAGAGGACCTCATGTGGCCTCCTATTTGGTCTCTTTTATATGAAGAAATAGAATAAGCCTTTTTTCCTAAAACACATTTATTTAACTAATCAGAACATGATAGAGCTAACTTAAAGCTTTGCTGATTTGCCTTCTTCATGCTTCACTCATACTACAGCTGTTAATATTTCTACAATTCTGTATCTAATTGACTATATTAATTGAGCACTATTTATAGTGCTCAAATATAGCTTAAGAAAGAGTTCATTTTTTTACAATTTAAATGATGTATATAGTCTGTTGCAGAAGTAATTCTTGCCGTGTTAAATGCTAGAATAAAACAATGAGTTCTCTTTATTTGAATTTCTTGCCCTTCACCCAGCAGAGTTGCATGTAGCCCCCAGGACCTGTTTCATGTTAAGGTGTTAGTTATTAACGTTTTGTGTGTTTCAAACAGCCAGAAAAAACTGCAGGAAGACACCAGCAGTTATTTAAATCCCACTGTGTAGCAAATGGCAGAGGTGGGGCAGACAAAGGCATGCCAGAGGATAAAGTAACACTCTATTGAGTGAGACACTGGAGACCCAATTAAATCCCACTGCAACATTTCTACTTCTCCTCCTTCATAAAGCTGTCAAAATGGTGGTTGGTCCTACATTTTAAACTAAAGCTGCATCTGTATGATTCACATCCCTGACACAGAAACCAGGGTTTTATTGTGTGTAACACCATTGATCTGACTTAACATAACACTTGGTAATTGCTAAGAAGCTCCAATATACATCTGGCCAATGTAGTTCTCAAAGGAGTCATAACTCAATCCAGTGAAAATCGCATTTATTTGAGGAAAGTTACTTCCATGTGAAATTTTAACTGTTTGGCCTTACCAGTTAGTAAGTGGTGACGTAAAAGAGTTGCATGTGTTACTTTTCCATATCCTGTGTAAGCTCCAAACTTTGGAATTGACTTTCATTTCTCTGCAGTTTCTCTGTTTTTCTGCAACACTTACTTCTCTGCAGTCTCTCTGTTTCTCTGCAACACTTAATAAGATTGCATGTTGGTAGAGTTCAGGCCTGGATCAGACACAAAACATGAGAGCTCGGCTAGCGGAGTAATTAAAGAAGGTTCAGGAATTGGTGTACATTTTCAAGTGAATACAGATTAACTTCAGAACAAGGGTAACTTTGCTCTTATTGCAACGTAACCTGTACCAGGTTGCAACATAACTGCAAGTGAAGGTGCCTTGGAGCTGCCCAAGCCATAAAAATAGAAAGAAAGTATGGCTTATTATGCCAAAATTCTGTTTGCCTTTCCCTTTCTTCAAAGGATATATTTCCTGTAGAATAGAGTTGAGTGAAAAGTGGTTATAGCCTTTGATAATGTGTTCTTGGAAGGAAATTTCTTAAAATCTTTTTTTGTAGTTTACAGAAGCTTCCATATGGCTGCTTCACAGTAGGAAATGAATATATCATTTTTTTCTGGTCTTTTCCTAAATTAAATTCCATTGTACTTATTTAATAAGCTTAGCTCAGTCAGACATATTGTCATGTTTTCTGATGGAAAACATGGTTCTTTTGATATTTCTACCTTCCTCTTCTTCTGAAGTATTCTAGCAGTAAATGACTAATCTTCTATTTCCAAATCATCTTACTAGATGAGTAGATAAGTAGATCAACAGATAGCAGGTTTGTTTGGTTTTGACTGGGGGATAGGGGGAAAAAACCTCAACTATTTTTCTCCCACTCCTTTTTCCCTGACTATCTGGGCTTCATGGAGAACAAGAATGCCTTCTGTATTTACAAGTTTAAACAATCTCTGCTGATGGGGGGAAAGAAAAGAGTTTTTGGTATATTTGTTTGAGGGAGATTAAGCAAGAGTCCTGCTTGAAGGACTTCTAAAAATATCCATAACTAGATAACTGGTTCAGCTGTTAAGTTGAACTATAAATTTAGTTGGAATGGCTATGGAAAGGCTTAATTTCTTGTCTGGAATGTTGTTTAGTTAGTCTAGTCCTTTTTTTCTTTTGTATTTAGAGATCAGCATATTTTGGAATTTGCTTCCAATGTAGTTACTTACATTGATATTTTCTGCTGTGAAAATAGCTTCTGCTTAAGCTTAAAAGCCCTTTTGTGGAGAGAACGGAAATCAAGATATTTGACTTGTTAATACATAGTTGGTAGAATTGCTAAGCACCTCTGCGTGGTTTTGAAAATAAACTGTTGAATACAAGATACACATAGCAGTAGAGAAGGATCACATTGTGGAAGCATATTCACACGGGGATGGTGGTGTTAATTTAACACCTCTCTGCAGAGTCATGTTGATGCCAGGTGTACTTAAAGCAGCTATTGAGAGCTAAGCATCTGCTAAGTTATTTTGCTGTAGTATGAGGTAAAGCCAGATTTGCAAAGGAAATGGCAAGTGGCAAAGCTATGCTGTCATACATAAACTGGTAAAGTGCATGTTGCCAGCAACAGAACCCGCAGTTCTCTGTCTCAGGCATGACCTCTCCCGCTCATGGGAGACACAGGCTTAAATTCCTGCAGTTAGAAGGTGGGAATCAGCCTTGTTCCCTTTTCTATCACAGATGGGGTAGGAGGTGGAATCAAATAATCAACACTTACTCCCTGTTTTGAAAGAAGAGGGGCGGCCGACATTTGTGAACAGCCCACCTTGTCAGTCCTCTGATCCTCAAGCCCTGAGAATAATGACTGCATGTTTGTGGAGCTGTGAAAGATTTAGAAAGAAAACAGGGGTACTAGGGAGCTGTTTATCAAAGGCCTGTGTAGCTGCCTGTGTGCAGCTGGCACCTTTAATGTTAAAAATGGGCATCTGTGGGCAGAACTGTTTCTAGACCTGGGCAGCAACTGAGGTTTTCACTGCCCCCAAGTGTGTGTGAAGTGTGTTCATTCAAGCTTAGATGTCATAGATATCTGTAACTTTGCATGGATTGCAACATTCTTGGGATTCAAATTATCCCTTCTTGCTTGAAGGGATATCTTGTGAAAATCAATCCACAGCAGTCTTCTTCATCAGTCTAAGATACAAAATCAAGCCACAGAAACTGATTCCTCCCCCAGCTCTCGTCTTAACAGGGTGCTAACTTCAAAGGTTACTCTTGACCGTTGAAATACCAACTGTATTAAACAAGCGGTCAGAATGCAAGCAACCAGTTTGAATTGCTGGAATTCAATTATAAGCACCTGGCTTTACTTCTAACTGAGGATCTAATAGTGAACAAAAAAAAAGCAACAGACCAAAACAAAATTCCAAACTAAATCCATCTGTCTGCTTCTACTCAATGAAAGTTAAATAGTAAGTGTGCCACTTTGAAGCCCAGATGAAAGTTTCACAGTTCAGAGCATGTGCAGTCTGTACAAACACACATTTACAAAGGCAGATGTCTTCCTACAGGAGATAAAAATAAATCTCTCTACGGGTTTCCTCTTCCTCTGTGTGTGTTTTAATTCTTCTGAATCACAAAATATGACGCAAAGTCACAGCAGCATGCACAGATGGATGGTTAATAGGCAGCTCTGGTTGTTCTGAGGAGGTTGCTGTTTGACTTGTGTCTTTTCAGCTGAGTCATGAAGCATAACTATGCAGTTGTACATTTCTTTTGTACATTTCTTTGTCTCAGTGCTCCAGGCAAGGAGGCTGCTGAGAGCAGCTATCTCTGGCCGCGAGGAAACACAAAAGCAGGGATTTAGAGTACGGAGCGGGGCAGTGCTGAGCTGGTGCATGCTTCTGTAACAATGGGGAGCCATGGCAGGCCCCTGCCCCAGCACGGCTTCTCCTAGCAGCCAGCCCAGGGGCAGCTCACGTGGATAAGAAGGCATAGAGGATGATACAGATAAACAACTAAAAGGATTCAAAGTAATGGGATCAAAATAATTTCTCCTAGAATGCTGATCCCTGAAAAATCTCAATATCAGCAAGTCAGTTAGCATAATCAATAAAATACTTTGACTCTTTGCATAGTGCCTTTATTGCATGTGATTTTAATCTGAGAACTAACTACTTGTAAAGAAAGTACCAAGACTTCCCAAATGGGCTTCAGTCATGCCCCAAAGAATCCTCTGAGGCCCCTCCATTCCCACACACAGTTTGTTTGAAGTCACTGTCTCCAGCTGTAATTGTGTCCTGGAGCTTTTGCTTTAAATGAAAATGGCTTCACATTGAACCCTAACCCTTATTACCATCCTCAAAAGGGAAGAGGCCCAGTGGTTGTTGTGTCCTTGTATGAGTTTGAGTAGACCTACCTGACTCCTTCAGAGATGAAAATTACCTTAAATAGGTAATAGTCAAAAATGTATTGGCTAGTAATATATTAATGATATAATAATGAAATATAAATAACTAGTCTTTACACCCAGTGTTTTCCACTGGAGTGACTTCAAACACTTCTTGGTTATAATGCCTTTGTTCATGAGATGGGATAGTGTAACAGAGAACTGCTTGGAAGAGATGAGGGGGGAGGCAGTTGTGGAGTGGGAGCCAGTACTGTGTGCACCTTGCTGCTCTTCAAAGCCTCTATACCCTGTGAACGCAGCCCCCGAGCCTCCGAAAAGTCAGCTTGTGACTGTTTGCTTAGCACATTTTTGTGCTTTCAGCTCTGGATAGCTGAGATGCAAAGGTGAACAGATTTCTCGAATTTCTCTAAATATACAGTTGTTTCCATTGTGGAATGTTCGCACATATAGAAATAGGTAACACAGGAGAGGAGTCAAAAGCTGAACCTGGCTAATTTTTACGAAGGCACAAACTAGGGGTCTGAAAAATAGGAGGCTCTGGCACAGTAATAAGCAGCATCACTGGAAAGGTATTCCAGCCACAGGTAACACTTCCTACAGCAAAAGCCTTTGGTCAGTGCAGTCTCCCTTGCCTGCATAAGATCAGCCTCATGTGTTATTCATCATCTAAGTTAAAAATAACAGATTTTCAAGGATATCAGTATGATGCATGTCTAGCCCATTTCAGTTTAATGACAAACTAGCAATATAATTCTGTTCAAATCAGTGTAATTCTGCTTTGTATTTCAGAAAAGGAAAATAGTATCCAAACTTTTTTTTGTATAGAATGTGAATCAATTGTGTCATTCTTCTTTATAACTGCTTACATAGTTAACACCCACACATTGCAGCTATTCATGTTTAAAACAACATTCAGCAAGGTATAAAATAGGAGAAAAGGCATGTATAAGTACACTGGATTAAACTGTCTTGCTTAACAAGGAGGAAGAAATCGAAAGACAGAAGTTTATGTATTGTGTACTGCAAGTGGTATTACTCATAGCAATTTCCAGTGCAGGTGAGTTGCCTATGCAGTTTTGTTAAGTTTATCACTTCTAGAGCCAAATAATTATTTTATTTTGACTTTTTTTGTCTTTATTTCTGATGACCAAGCCTTCTGTCATTTTATTCTACCAAGCTGTGGAGGTGAAAACTTTAAAATCACTGCACTTGTGGTTTTGTGTTTACATCTGCATTTCACTTCACTTTCACTGCAAACAATTACTTCCTGCTAGGCAGGGCTGTGCTCCCTGCTCTTGCTTTTCTTTCTTTCTCTTGTCTGATTGATGAGGGCTTAGGATAGTGACTTTGTTGTGTGCTTTTTTTTTTTTTAACTCTGCTGTTTATGTTATATTTGCAACAAATGTATCATTACAGTATAAACTATATATGCCTCAAATTAACCAGAAAAAATGTGATTTATAGTGATACATGTATTACTTGTAGCAACCAGCTGCAGTAATATGAGACCTGCTTTATAATTCATCCACTGGGAAATTTGTGTCTATTTTGAAACCTTTGACGTGCCTATTAGAAGGTAACTGAGAACTGTATACCAACACTCTCAAGTATGGTGATGACAGATCTTTTTTTTTAAACCTTGTGGATATTTCTGTACTGAGACTTTCCGAGCATGTCGTAAGAACGACAGTATTATAAATCATGCTTAATCACCATGGCTTACCTTAATAACCATTGAAAACCTGTTTCACTGCTGCCTGCATGGCAGCAGGAGCAATTTTTGTTCTGTGAAGAGTAGCTGGCTAGAGCCACCTCAAGCCATCCTATATTTACACTAATGTAAGACGAGGGTGGTATACTGCGTGTTGTGCCAGGTATCTGGTAATCTGCACAGCAAAAACCAGATTTGGGGGGTTTTGCACAGGTTGTGGTTTCTCTTTCACTTTGAATTAGTCTGCACTTTCTGTATTTAAAATGAGTACTCTGGTCATGTTCACAAATGGGTAACTTAATATGCCCCTATATCATAGGAGAGGCCCTCTGGTACATGTGATATAGGTGTTGCCAGTGTTCCAGGCGTGGTCTGCGTTCCTCTTCTTTAAGCCTCATTGGAGAGAAAGTACGTGAGACACTTCACTGCTGCCATTCTGGGACACACTGAAGATGCATTGGCAAACAGTTTGAAAACTGCTGGTTTGGCTGAAATCATAATGTCAAAGCCATGGCACAGATTATTGTCATAGTTTGTTTTCATACTGTTAAGGAAGCCCCGAGGCAGCTGGTGTTATAACCCAAAAAAATCTCTGTTCTATCTCTTTTGCAGTAATTTCTCACCACCCCTACCTCCACCCCCACCTTAGGCTGTGGTTTAGGCAGTCACTGGACTAATAAAATTTTGATAATTGTCAGGAAGAGAGAAAATATGGAAGAAGGGAGTTTGTAAAATTGAAATGGAAAGTATACTTGGTTGATATATTTTTTTAAAAGCTGCCTAAGAATATAGATGACAGTGTATTGACAACTACTGCTTAAAAGATATGTACATTAGCTTAACCAGTGCTGAGGAATCCATTCAGTGTGGGTATCTCGGTGAGCAGCTGCAGTGGGAGCTGCAGGTTGAGCTCTGGGTGGGGAGGGCCCGAGGCAAGAGCCCGGGAGCTGCCGACCCTTTGCACAACAAAGGGCCCGGGGACCTGTGGCCTGGCCAAGGGACTGGACACTGACAGATACGGCAGGAGCTGACAACCCCCAGGCTTTCTCGTACTTGGACTGTGAGGGTATAAAAGTCCAGGGGTTGCTTTGTTCGGGGTCCTTCCTCAGAGGCACCAGCTTGAGCTGTTATTTTGATATTTAGTTATTGCACCACGATTTCATTATTTTAAGGAGCTGGATATCTGAGACTCTGCTATGGGAGACATGGGGTCAATCAGGCGAGGAAACCTGGTGTGACTGTGTGAGTGTGGGGTGTAGCTGCAAAGGGGCCTTAGTCCCAGCTCAAGTGGGTGAGTGTGACTGCCAGGGTGGCTCTTGCAGGGCTGGACAGGGACATTTCCTTAATATCAAAACGTGGCATAAATACATAATTGTGGTTGATAACTTTTTAATATTTTTAACATATTAAAATAATTGAAGAGAAAGTGAATAATACATGAAGCAATGCAATTGTTGCATATTGCCATTAACAGATCAAGAGGTGTAACTGGGTGTTGTCTGTTGCTTGTATGCTTTGAGAGGGTATGCAACCCCTGTAAGCAGGCATTGTACATATTATAGCAAAAAAAGGAGAAAAATCCAAACAAAATCCAAAAAATAAAAACCCACACATTTCGTGGTTCAGAATTCAGAGACTATAGAGACAAGAAGATTAGGGTCACATTAAGATGACTAAGATGGTCTGATGTTACCTAGTCATGCACAGAGTGAGAAGTAATTCAGTATTGTTGGAAACTTTCAAAGTCGAAATTACATTTTGTGCATATTACCACTGACTTCTCTGCTGAATAATGAATACTTCAGAATTAGTAGTGGAAAAACCAAAATTGCCATGGAAAAATACTCAAATCTTTTTGAAAGAGCTAAGTGTATTCTCACAAGGTTTAAGGACGAATTGCATGTCTGGGCTTCTGAGAAATCCATGTAGTATGTGACACAGCCTAGATCTGCCTCAATGGTTATAATGGCTTAGTCGAGAGAATAAATGAGAGTGCAATTTCACTTTGTAGCTAAGCTGATGTAACTGAGCCTTGACACCTAAATTATATGTCCTACTTCCTGTGGGTTGAATCAGGGAATCACATGGCCGTGAAATTAATTTGGTCAACTGGATGATTAAATAGGAAACGAAAACAATACAAAAGTTTTCCTGTAAATAGCTTCACTGCTCCCACTCCCCTTTCAGCTATACAATGTGCTAGATCCAATGCAATAAATCTTTGGATTGATAAGAGGAGAAAAATAATTCTTCTGGCAGATATTCCCAGCTGCACAGATTTAGCTTTGACATGGAATACCTTTCAAATTCCTGAACTCAGATATATGCTAAAGAGAAGAAATTAAATGCTTAGTTTGGAATAGACTTTTCTTTTTTTTTCATATCCTCTGTGTTGCAGTTTGTTTTACCCACACCAGTTACTATCTGATTCATAGGAATGTCATTATTCTAAACTGTTTCTGAGCTGTTTCTCAAGAATATCCCAGAAGGAAAGGGGAAAGCAAGTGAGCCAGAGTTTCTGCTTCCATGGTGCATATGGGTGTGTGAGTGTTACTGGGTCTCATGACTCACTGCACAGCTTTATGAGGTAAATTGGACTGCATTAGCTTGCAGAGCAAGTATAAACTATTTCCCATAAATAGTGATACCTCACTTTGTCTCTGATGACTCCACAGAGCTAAATTTAGACAAGGAGCTAAGATTTACTTTCTAAAAAGCAGCATTTCTTTAGAACTGCCATTTCACTCACATGCACCCCTACCTCAGATGCTCAGGGCTCAGATAGGGGGAGGTGGGGGAGCCACTACTTGTGTGTGCCTCTATATGGTTTATTACAGTAGTCCTACCTGTACATAGTGTGTACACAAAATTAAGTTTTCTATGGTGAATGAGAATAGATGTATATAAAACAGCTGGGCAGTGATTTAATATCCTCTGTGCTAAATCAGAAACAGCATACCAAATTTAAAACAGAATGTGCTTTTCACTTCAGGTCGCTTTAGGAGTTGCACAGAGTGTGCCATGGAGACTGCCCGGTAACTAAGATAGACCTCCTAGCTCTTCCTGCTTTGCACAAAGGGGATCCCTGAGTGCTATTCACAGCTTCAGCAGCACAGGCTGTCTCCTGCTGAGTAGGAGTGTTCCTGTTTCAGGCAGCAGAGGACAGTAACACATGACTCGCTGGTATGAACCAGTTTGCAATCTTCTTCTAACCCGTACTGTATTTTTAAGTATGTTACTTTTATTCTGGGCTGTGGGATAGCCACAGACTTTTACAGTTCATATTCCTTCATCTGCCCTCGCTATCCTCTGGCATGGGAGCCGGATGGACGGGATGTCCTGTCAGCCCTGGCTCCCTGGCCTTGTGAGATTTGGCCTCAGTGCAAAGAGCTGACTCAACACCTGCTCCGGGTTTAAAGGGGCCGAAGTCTACTTTTATACAACGTGTAGTACAAGCGTTTAACCTCTGAAATGCCATTCCTCTGACGATTGCCTTGCAGAGCCACAGCTGTTGTTTCTCACAGGGCCTGTGAGGAGCAGGGGGATGTGTGGGATGTGTGGGATGTGTGGAGTGACCTCCCCCATAATGCTGCTTAGCTGATAGATCCTGCCAGGGTATCGCTGCCCGTGGGAAAGTCATGTGCACTGGTTTTTAGCCTTCTTCTGGGTGTTGTTTAGAAACTGCTGGAGAAACCAAACATGTTTTTCAGCATTTCACTTTGATAAGAAATTGGTACAGAATGAATGCTTCGTAACATCCAGGGCCAGGAATGTACTTAGTTCCCAACAGTTCTAATATAACCTGTCATATGCAATGGCAGGATTAGTCTGTGATATAAAATTTCTCCTCCCATCTTTCATTTTTAGCTTCACTCTTTATTGGTTAGAGTTTAGGACTGATTATTCAATTTCCTTCCACACTTCTCTTAGTTATATTATGCCAGCTTTTTGGTTTTCAGTAAAATGTACTTCATCTTCTAGTGTGAAAGATGTAATTTATACAGCAAGAAGCATGATTATTGGTTGAAATATTTGTGAATTTCCATTCAGATTGACTCTTGTAACTAAGGAGACTGACCTTTAGCTGATACAAGTACATTGAAGTCAAGGAGAGACTCCCTTACCAAGCTATTTTACAAAGAATTATGGTATAAGAAATTCATTTTTGATTACACAGATCTTCTAAGTAATGTAAACCTAGGGAAATTAAGGCTTGAAGATGCTTTTGGGTATGTATAGATTAGGAAGCATTATTGATACTTGAACCATTCTTGCTAGGTATTTAGGTGCTTTTAAGGAATTGGGTAATGATGGAGGTTCCACCAGCTGCCCACAGAATCTGTTGCAGTGTTTTTACCTATAGATATGATCTTGAAGCATCATTCCCAAGATGGACAAAGTATCCCAGCAGAGGCTTTAATGAGTACTAAGTGAAGTGAAAGGTTTATTTTACATATCTTACAGCACTTCTGTTTATACACCTCGGTATGTTTGCTTTTTTCACAAGAGTATGGCAGTGTTGACTCATGTTCAATTAGTGATCCACTCTAACCCCAGGTCCTTTCATACAGGACTGCTGGGTAACTGCTGCTTCTCCTGTGTTTTTGAAGTGAACTGTTCCTTACAAAGGACAAATATTAACCTTAATTTATTTCCTAATTATTTTAGCCCTTTATTCTTTACTTGCCCACATTACTCTGAGTAATGTGCTTGACTTCTGTTCTTGACTTCTGAAGTGGTCAGAAGTGTTTCCTGTCCTTTTTCCCCCCAAGTGTGCAATTTAAAATTATACTTTTATGTATTTATAACTGTATATTTGTGTGGTGGATTAATGTCTGTGCCCACAGAAACTGATTTGATATCAGTCAGTTTCATAGTCATAACAGCAATCACTTTGAGCATGTCATCTTCAGCTGGTCTCCTGCACGTGCATTATTTTGTCCAAAGTTTGCTGAGCTTACTGATGCAAGCTCCCCATAAAAAGCATCAAATCTTCTCTTAAGTTAAATGATATCCATAGTTTCCCATCCATGAGCCTGTTAAACCCGTCACAGTAAACAAGATCAATTTGATGCAATCAGCTCCTAACAAGTCTGGGGTTGTTACTTATCAACCTAGTATCTTCTAAAAATAGTTCATTTGTTCCAACATATTTCTCCAGGAATTGAAATTAGACCAACTGTTCCATAACTGCCCAGCTCATGTGTGTGGTTTTTCTCTCTTTTTCTTCTTTATTTATTACTTTCCTGATGTTTTTTTTCTCTTTATTTAGTGCTCTGGAACCTTCACATTCCATAGCTTTCCACAATAATCAGTAGTAGTTCTGAGATAGCTGGCCAAATACTTCAGAGAGACTGTATTAAGAGAAGGCTAATGAAAAATATAGATACCATTTTAAGTAAATGGCCCTTCCTGTTCCCTCTCCCTCCCCCCAAATCAAGTTCTTGATCCTATATTGTGCTTGGAGTTTTGTAACTAACATAATTAAATATTGAGCATTTCTTCATATGTTGGCTTCCTGCTTTAACCAAGCTGCTACCACTGCTCCTTGACAATTACAAATAAGTGGTTTCTATTTCTACTTTAATTTAACAATCAACAGCCTTAAATCTTCTTGTGTCTGCACCCCGACTTGTGATTCTTCCTTTACAAAATTTTCTGTCTTGCAGAATCCTGGAAACTAAGCCAAACTGTATTTCAGTAAACTCAGTATAGATTGAGCAGGTCAAGTGTAAGTACTTTTCCAGATCTAGATTTATTCCCATAGTTCTTCCCTGAAACCTTTCCAAAGTTCAATAGTCTCAAATCTAAGTTCACTGAATAAATGTCAAGCATATGCTATATTCCCTAAATCTGAGCAAGGCTTCTGAGTGACTTGACTTGCACCACGTCTGGTTACTGTGGTTACCACAGATAAGAATGATGTACATGTGACTGCAGTGGAAGGTGAGCCTATGGCCAGAGTGACGCCAAGAGTCAAAACCAGAGCAGTGTCAAGATGGGAGATGGAACAGTGAACAGCTGGATATATCTGTGCCATCCTTAGGCTAGCCCAGTCTCAGGTACGGCCTTCTTCCTCCTTCAACCCATCCATCCACTGGCTCCAATCTGGAGTACACTTTTGTGGTCTGCACCAAAAATCACCTTTATTATGTTTCTCTCCCTTGCAGCTCTATGCTGCACCTCAGGGGTTTTTTATTCATATAAACCTCTTCTAGGGGAGGTTCTATGAACAAATAGAATGTCTCCTTCCTTGACAACTTACCTTTACTTGGCTCAGGAGGAGAGACAGAAAGGGGAGAATGCACGGGATCTGCAAGATGACAATGGGAATTCACAGGGTTTTTTTTGTAAAGCACACAGTCCAGCTCCAAACCTACTATAGTGAGGGGGGCAGCAAAATTAACCTGATGAGTGGACACTAAGCAGAGTTATTCAAGCATAGCTGAGTTGCTGTGAGGGCTCAGAGAAGAATTCTAAGATGCATGGGTGAGGATTTGAGGTTCCACTTAAAGGTTTTGTCACAGACTTACTAGCACAAGAGGATGAATATGTTGCTTTTGGCAAAGTGATTTTTAGCAGAAGAGACCAGAGTTTTGAAATGGAATTTTGGAGGTTCATGATAAATTCAGAAGAAAAGTCACACCATCCTCACCCAGTGGATTTTGGTTCAGTAACTGACATTTTCGTCACACAGAATGCACTATTTGCACACACATATATATACATACATACATACATACATACATATATATATGTATGTATGTATGTATGTAAAATGCTCTCATTTAGGGCATTCTTTGAATTGAACTCCTAGAAGGGCTTTCCATTCATTTAGGGTGTCCAAAAGGTGATGAGATATAGTAGAAATTAGCCTGTCTGTTGCTGTTGGAAAATACTAATGCAAAACCACAGAACACTTTAACAAATTATGTTGTTCCTCCGTAATGGTGGTTACTTCGTCAGCCCTTCACCTTTTTTCTGCGTTAATGTCTAGTAATTCTGCTTTTTCGCCTGGAGCCAGGTCATCAGCTGGTGTAAATTAGCCTAGCATTAATGAGGTATATGAAGTTTTGTCAGATGTCTGCAAGTGAAGGCTCACTTTTTGTTTAAGCTAATGTCTGCATGTATCTACCCATTTGCTGTTCAGTTCCAGAACACTCTTGCCGAAGCAGCCACCTGTGCAGTTGGTTTTTTCCTGCTTAGGACACTTCTGCTCTACATCAAATACTTTCATTTTCTAGCTCACAAATGCAGACCTCCACAGAACAGCACATGGGGTTTAAATACAACTGTTAGTTCTGGTCACATCTGGTCACAGTATGATCTGACCACTCTGCCTGATCCTAAACCTTCAGTATCACATTCAGCCGGTACTAAACCTTCAATATAAATGAGCTTTCTCGTGCTGTGGATAAATGTGGCTTGAAAAGACTGTCCAAAGGATTTTTTTAAATTATTTTTTCAAAGCAGGCTATCCTCTAAGCCAGTAGTCCATCAACTATTATAAATGCTGTAACTATAAAGGCAGTGCTTCCTAGAGGAAACTTTTTTCAGGGGCAACAATGACTTTTAAAGAGGCTCTTGTTAAGCTATTCAGAAGACTCTGAAATTGTTACTGCTTGTTCATGCCAGTGATACTCTCAACAGTTTTGAAGTCCACTGTCTTATATCTCCTACTGTAAGACCTTCTTCTGTGAGTCTATAAGCAAGGTCAGCTATGAGATCAGACAAGACAACTCTATTTAGTCCAAGTCTTAAACTTCCAAGGATGGAGGAGTTTAATTTGTACTGTCTACTAAGACACTAACTTAAAGTGTATTTACTGTTGTCTCTTTCTTTTAGCAAGCAATTTTGTTTACATAAAAATGCCAGCTACTTGTACAGAGCTAAGTAACTTTCAAAAGTAGTGTTTTTCAATTAGTTTAGATCACCTCACCCTGTTCAGTTAAACCTTTTTTTAGGCAGGTTTTCTGTCTGTTCTTTTCATATATAAATAACACCATTATTCTATTGTTCTTTCATTTCATAAGCAGATTACTGTAAAAACTTGTAGTAAGTATTAAGATCATGTATGAAAAAGGGTTTTGTAACAGATATAGGTGCTTTTTATTGCTATTAGGAACCAATGCATTAAAGAACACTTATAGATGGAAGTAAGGCTGTATGCTCATGCTGTAATTTGTGTTGAACTTTGGACAAATGTATGTACCATGATAATTGTAATACAGGGATTAGAAAGCCTTTCACAGTAAGTATGAGGCTAATTGTCTAACAGAATAGTGCTGTGTACCAGAATCCAGTTTTGCTGATCACCAATTACTACTGGTAACTTTGGACTGCTTTTCCACCACTCTCTGAAAGTGCCCTCAAGAAATCTTAGTGCCTCTTTTATATATATCTTCCATTTATCAGATCTGTGTTTCAAGTCTTGCACTTACAAAGCCTGTTTGCTCACACTCCTGAATGATCTTGGTCATTGCAGTTAAAATGGTTGTATAAGCACTACTTACCTGCATCTTTGCACAGGAGTTTGAGAAAAAAAATACCCATGTGTCTATGGTAGAGCTAAAATTCTTTAGAGGTGCTCAGTGAGCACATCTTTTATCTCCTAGCATGATTTCACTGGCTGTGAGAATGTTCTAAGCTTACAGCCTATTCAGTATGTGCTGGAGCCACATGCTAAAATGGAAGTAATGCTGCAGTAGCTACTGTGAACTCAAAATCCAGTTGACATATACTTTTTAAGCTGAAAATTTTGGCTTAGATGCTGACTTTTAATATAATTTGATCTGAGATTCAAAACCCTTTTAAAATGGTTTCTGTATAGGTTCCTACAATACAAATGCTTTAGAGCATTCTGTGTGTTCTTACACTGGAGACATACGTGGACACAGAATATTTCAGTGTAGCATATGCTCACCGGTGATCAAAGGAGAATGAGTAATTTTTGCCCACAAGTCCTCCTATTTCTGAAGTCAGTCTGGATTGAATAAGCCCTATTTCAATGCCTAAATGTCCTTGACTTCTTGAAATCTCTTATCTCTGTTCCTTCCTAAATGTTACATATTAAAGTTTTATCAAATTAATAAAATCTAAAATTTTTACAGGCTGGTTGCAAACAGGATTTAGTCCAGTGCAGGGCTATTTGTGTTAGCTGAGAGGATTCTTCAGAATGCATTTCCACTGTGTTATCTTAGGCTACTCATACATCAGAAGCTTCCCAGCTGTATAAATATTTTTGAGATTGATAATAGGAATGTTCTTCTAATAGAGTGGGCAAGAAAAGATACACTAATTGTTGAGAGAATAAAGACATGTATTGGTCATGAATTACAGAACTATAGAATTATTTTGAAAACTCATTTAAAGAAGTGGAGGGAGAAAACAACTGCTGTAGACTTAAACTAGGACTATGTTTAAAAATTTGTACCACAAATTCAGCTTTCATAGTTTTCAGCTACATCAATACTTCCCTTAAAAAAGAAATACCTGAAAGAAATTACTTCCTTAAGAAATACCTGATTCTAAGAACCTTTATTTATGAAATAGTCTTCTAAGAAAAGTATCTTAAAAAAATTAGAAATATGCAGTTTAGTGTGGGCCATATAAGAAATTAGTAACATATTTCCTTCCTCCTCTTCCTGTTCAGGCACAAATAATTGACTGCATTTGGGAAATATTAAAACTACCTTTTTATGAAAATGGTTTCTTTGACAGATCGGTCCATTAAAAATACCCCCCCACTGAAATACACATTTTAGAAGGAAACTTCAAACCATCTTGAAGAATAAAGCTTTTTAACTTTGTTTGCAGTCTTTGCTTTATAGAAGACCCTAAAGAAGTGTTTCCTAGCTTTCTTGCTAAATATTACATTTTGGCCTTCAATCCTAGCTACTTCACAATAATGTATTTCCATTTCCAGAAAGCGGACCACCTTCCTTTTCCTGCCCTTTTCCTATGCCTTCATATGCAGTCTCTTCACTAGTAACTGGCCCTGAAGGTTAATTTTGAGGAAAGCTGAACCATCTTTATCGTCCCTCCACCCCTACCACTAATCTCTGCTGAAAAACATAGGAAGGGGTGAGAGAGAATTCGATTTGTTTTCTTCCTTTCTTAAAAAAAAGTGTGTGTTTAATATCTGAACCTTTTTTCAGGTTTTTACTCTAGTTGTTTTTGTAAAAGGTGTATTCTAAACTCAGCATGTTCTCTAATGACATTTTGTTTGGTTTGGTTTTTTTTTTACAAAATGCATATTTTTAATCTTTCATGTGGGAAAAATACCGTATCTCATATCAAACCATGAAATACTAAGTTTACTACTCTCTAATGAATTTGATGCTGGGTTTATCTCAGAGAAACTTGAAGTAAAGTGGAAGGATACATTTGTAGATGCATGAGGTAGTTTTTTATTATTAGTTTGCTGATGTTGTTCTTTTTTGTTTGTTTTTGAACAAGAAGCTGTTTCCATGCTATACAACTGCAACCTGAAGAGCATACCAAGAAATGGATTATAGTTGTCTATAGATAAGTAACTATTTCTGACAGGCATATAATGTAACTGAGTAAGCACATGGACTACATAGCTTTGCAGATAATTTAAAAATAACAGAGATAGTTCAGCTTCTCAGCTTAATTTCTCTTGAATGGGTATAGGAGATGTTGAATATTTAATGAATTTTCTTATATCAGTTACAGGCGAATAAACCAGAAAAAATCCACTGGAATCACGAGGGCCTTTATTTCTGATGCTGTGAGCTGTTTTGTGACTCCTCATTACCATGATTCTAAAAATAATTTGCCGGGGCTGCGGGTTTTCCCATGTGAAAATACAGTATGAGGGCACTTCTCGCAGTTAGGGTTTCTTGCACAGAGATCCCACGTCCTGAATGCTTCCGTGACTGATACATTTGCACTTTAGACGCATCTTTGCTTATGGTGCGTCTGCCTTGATTTGTGTTTTTGTCCCGAAGTTTCCTAAGACGAGTCAACTTTTGTCCTGTAATGCTACAACAAAAACAGAAAAATATTTTTCTTTTTTTTAAAGCCAAACGATGGCTTCTTATTCCGGTGTGATAAGCTTCCAGAAATCCCTGCTCTTCCCCTCCTTCTCCACATTTGATTCTGCGAGACTTCAACGTACTGAGGTAGGGGGAGTTTGGTATTCCGTGACGTTTAGCCGACATTTGTTACTTGCCGATCAGAGTAACTCACTGAACGTTTCTAATCTCGCTGATTGCGTTCCTTTGTGTCCCTAAAGCGAAATACAATTAACTCGCCGGGGGTTGTTCCCCGGGGACGTCCATCAGCTGCCGCATCCCTCCGGCCCGGCCATGACGCCAGGCCTGACGCTCCCCGGTGCCCAGGCCCGAGCCGCTCGGCCCTGCAGGGGGGCCGGGGCTGGTCGGCGCTGCCCCCCTTCTTCCCGGACAAGGCGGCCACTCCCGCCCGCCCGCTCTCCATCCCAGCGCGAGAGGGGCACCGCTCCCTTCCCGCCGGAGCCCCTCAACATATGGCAGGGCCCGGCTGGGCCCCGCTCCCCGCGGCCGGACCGGGCCAAAACCCGCTCGGGCCGGGAGGGTCCCGCACAGCCCTGACGGGGGCGGGGGC
>VXBC01004941.1:243746-254447 GCA_013399945.1 Ploceus nigricollis | reverse complement strand
CCGAGGGGCCCCCGGCCCGCCCGCCTCGCTCCTCCCCTCCCCCGGCGGGGCGGGGCCGCCATCCCGGCCGGGCCGTCCAGCATGTGGCGCCGCCATCGCTGCCCCTAGGCCTGGCCCGAGGCGTAACCAGCTTTTATGTGGGGAACTTACAGGTGTCCATTCTCTTTTGCCGAAAGAAAGAACTCAGCTAACATCCAAAATGGGAAAGGAGAAGACCCACATCAACATCGTTGTCATCGGCCACGTCGATTCTGGCAAGTCCACCACCACCGGCCACCTCATCTACAAATGCGGGGGCATCGACAAGAGGACCATCGAGAAGTTCGAGAAGGAAGCGGCTGAGGTGGGTGGGCGCATGGCAGCCAGCACAATTCCGGGCTGCAGGAATGAATACCCTCAATTGAAAAGTGAACCTGCAAAGCGTTCAGTGGCCACGGGGAGGCAGGTTGGTTGCCTCTGCCCCAGCAGCTGAACAAGTGGCTCAGTGTTGCGTGGCCACAGGGCGGCAGCTGCGTTGCAGTTGTCCCCGAGGTAGAACAAGTGTTGCAGAAACTCAGATTATGAAATGTAGAGCAAGTGAAGAGAAGGTAGTCTAAAACTGGATCTGAATAGTGACATCTGGAATCAGGTTAAAATGGCCAGATTCAAACTGCATAGGAAGAAGTTGATCTGTTAAAGTCTAATTTAAAAATCTAGGAGTTTTACTGATACTGCTTTTTTCTGTGTGATAACAGCACAGGTCATAAGTATACATTTTAGTATGAAATTTGGCAAATGTTAAGTAGAGTGGGAATTAAAGTGTTGAGTGTTGCAAGGATTGAAGTAGTAGGAGGACTTAAAACTGGAGGGTACTTGATAGTAGGACTCAGGCTCAAGAGCTCTATCATAAAGATGCATTAGTGAAATTAACAAGCTGTCAAGGAGTCTGAACTGTCAACAAGGTTCAGTAAGGTTCAACAGTTGGCATTTCTCACCAGTAGCGCCAAGCATATCTTGTTGCTTGTTTCATGAGCAGCAACGTTTTTCAGTGTTAAGCCAGTTGCTATTATTAGATTTTGCTCTTCGGCCAGTGTGTGATCTTTCTGAGCTAGTTGCAGGTACTGAACTGTTTATGGGAATAAAAAACTGGTTTTTTTGTAACCGTAGATGGGCAAAGGTTCCTTCAAATATGCCTGGGTCTTGGACAAGCTGAAGGCTGAACGTGAGCGTGGTATTACTATTGATATTTCCCTGTGGAAATTTGAAACAAGCAAATACTACGTCACCATCATTGATGCTCCTGGACACAGAGACTTCATTAAAAACATGATTACTGGAACTTCTCAGGTATGTAAAGACAGTAGGATTTGGGGGGTTTAGGAAGGTTGTTCCTTGGTTGCTTAGGGGGGTTCCTGTAGTACTTTGGCATATAAGCAGATATTACAGTGAGGGTCTTTTTTTTCTTTTCAAAGGCTGATTGTGCTGTCCTGATCGTTGCTGCTGGTGTTGGTGAGTTTGAGGCTGGTATTTCCAAGAATGGGCAGACCCGTGAGCATGCCCTTCTAGCCTACACCCTGGGTGTAAAACAGCTGATTGTTGGTGTCAACAAGATGGATTCCACTGAGCCACCCTACAGCCAGAAGAGATACGAAGAGATTGTCAAAGAAGTCAGCACTTACATCAAGAAGATTGGCTACAACCCAGACACTGTGGCTTTTGTGCCAATTTCTGGTTGGAATGGTGACAACATGCTGGAGCCTAGCTCTAACGTAGGTTTGGTATTTCTGTTAAGGCATGAAACTAGGAAGACTGTTAAGACTCATTATGCAATGATAAAATGCACATGTTTTGTAATAGTTATGTTTGGGAAGTGCTAAGGTCCAAGATAAATCTTGATACTTAAATTCTTACTCTGCAACAGTAAATTGAGATAATGCTAAGAGATACCACTTGGGCTTTTTCAGCCTTGCGCCATTAAATTTGGCAGTCAGATTAACCTGGGCTTGCTTCCATTACAGATGCCCTGGTTCAAGGGGTGGAAGATCACCCGTAAGGATGGCAGTGCCAGTGGAACCACCCTCCTTGAAGCCCTGGACTGCATCCTGCCACCAACTCGTCCAACTGACAAACCTCTGCGTCTGCCTCTTCAGGATGTCTACAAAATCGGCGGTATGTCTTCTCTGGAATGCTGCTCACATGCCAGCAGCAGCTGATGTATGGGCCAGAAATGCAGGCATTTGCCCAAGAGCTGCTTTTCCAAGTCAAAAATTAAAATTCTTGTCTCAAGTGGTTTTTTTCCCCCATAAGGGCATATATTTGCTAAGCTGAATAATGTACAATACTGTTGTTGCTTTTGCAGGCATTGGTACTGTACCAGTTGGCCGTGTGGAAACAGGTGTTCTGAAGCCAGGCATGGTGGTTACATTTGCCCCAGTCAATGTAACAACTGAAGTTAAATCTGTTGAGATGCACCATGAAGCCCTGAGTGAAGCTCTGCCTGGTGACAACGTTGGCTTCAATGTTAAGAACGTGTCTGTGAAAGATGTTCGCCGTGGAAATGTTGCTGGTGACAGCAAGAATGACCCTCCCATGGAAGCTGCTGGCTTCACTGCACAGGTGTGTTATGCAGCTGGTCGGGGATGCTGGGTGTGTAGCTCTCTATTCCAAAATAGGAGTCTTGTTAGGCTAAGCTATAAAGCAACATAGAGTTGTATTTTGAGTTATATTTGGTTGGAACAAATCTCATTAAGTCCTTGGCCTTGTAAGAACGCATCAGTGTTCAAAATTATCCCCATTCTAACTTGGCTTTTTGTTTCTTAGGTCATTATCCTGAACCACCCTGGCCAAATCAGTGCTGGCTATGCCCCTGTGCTGGATTGCCACACTGCTCACATTGCGTGCAAATTTGCTGAGCTTAAGGAGAAGATTGATCGTCGTTCTGGCAAGAAGCTGGAGGATGGCCCCAAATTCCTGAAATCTGGAGATGCTGCCATCGTTGATATGATCCCTGGCAAACCCATGTGTGTTGAGAGCTTCTCTGATTATCCTCCTCTTGGTAAGGCATCTCACATTAATACAGGTCTCTGGAAAAGACACTCTTCCATTTCTAGTATCGGGATGCAATGTGTTCCGTGAAACACTGATAAAAGCTGTGACTTGAAGCTGTGAAGTGGAACTAAGACTTTACAGGTACAGGAGGAGAAACTCTAGAGAAGGGTTATGCCTCTGTCCCTGTCTGCTTCTAGGGATGTGCTGGCCCATTTACACCAACCTGTGTGTTGCCACTGTGCAGACTGGGCTGTGAGATAGGCAGCATAGACAAAAGTCATGAAACGTCTTTTTGCTTTCAGGTCGTTTTGCCGTGCGTGACATGAGGCAGACGGTCGCTGTTGGTGTCATCAAGGCAGTTGACAAGAAGGCTGGAGGAGCTGGCAAGGTCACAAAGTCTGCCCAGAAGGCCCAGAAGGCTAAATGAAAATTCTGTACACCAGCTGCCACCTCAGTCTTAACCAGTGGTGGAAGAACGGTCTCAGAACTGTGTGTCTCAATTGGCCATTTAAGTTTAATAGCAAAAGACTGGTTAATGATTACAATGCATCGTAAAAGCTTCAGAAGGAAAGGAATGTTTGTGGACCATTTGTTTCGTGGCAGTTTAAGTTATTAGTCTTTAAAATCGATAAATTTTTTAAAATGGAAACTTGACCAAAAATCTGTCACAGAATTTGAGACCATTAAAACAGAAGTTCAATGCTATGTCTCCGTGTTCTTTGGGTTAATGTTAAGTTTATGGCAAAACCTATGTCTAGTCATGGTGGGATAAGAAAGGATAGTTGTTACTTAAATATGTTCAGGAGTTGCAAAGCAAATACTCAAAATTACTTGTTTCTGAAGAGTAGAACAAAATTCATATACAGGTTTACTTTTAAACTGATCTAAGCCTTAAATAACTTTTCTGGTGCTTTCTTCAAAAACTATTTTTAGATTGGATTGCACGAATACCAGATAACAATTACAGTGTTTTCGTGCATTCTGTGAAGCATTGAGTAAACCAAGAAAAGTCTACATTGAGAAAGAAGAAGTGAACACATTGAACCTTAAAAAGTACTACAAAGAAAGAATCCAGTGTTGGGTTTCCAACATTTTGTACACTGATTTTTCTAGTCAAAAGCAGAACCAGATTTTTTTTTTTCTGGGAAACTGATGTTGTGTAGCTCTTCAAAAATTAAACACTTTTACATGGATATTTTCTAATTAGTAAGACATTAAATAACCAAATCTGAAACTTCTGTCTAGAATTACACTTTGATGCAATCTGAGTGACTCACCATTGTAGCCAGCACCAAATGGCACAGTGGGATGAGGTGCCTGCTATCTTTTTAACAACAGGGTGAAAATTTGCATCAAACAGTCAGTTAAAGGGGACTTGGATATCTAGTCCAAACTATTATTAATAATCAGTAGACAAATAACCCCAAGTTAAATGTTCTGGGTTATAAGAATACCAGCTGTAATTATTAGGAATTCTGGCATGGAAGCCTTGCTTCAAATTGGTAAATGGGGGCAAGCAGTTAATGGATAACCAGAGCTGACTTGCATAATGATGCAGCTGTTTTAATAACCTTTCACATGATTTCCCCACAGCATCCCCAGGATAGGTCAAAAAGAATTGCTGTCTGTGAGGGACTTGTTCCATGACACCAGTATGTTTGTTCTGCCTGTAATGGCTGTATTATCTGTGTTCTGTTTTCCTTTCCTTCTCCAGCTGTGTGCTTGCTTTGCAGGAACTCATACCTGTACTGGTTGGATAAGTCTGAACTGCTGTTACTTATTTTCATGCTCTTTGTCTGGATCTTCTCTCATTTTCTGCTTACTTTCCGTGTCTTAACTGCAGTGGAACCTTGGAGCATTTCACACTATTTTTGAAGGTACAGTGGAAGCAAGGGCTAGAGAGCTTCATAGCAGGCTGTGTAATTCAGTAAAGAAATCTCTGCTGCTTAAATTCTGCTTCTGAAGGTTTGTTATTGTCTCCAAGGCAACAGGAAGTACATAACTTCAAAATGGAGGCAGACCTACTGCTGCCATAATAAAGCTTGAAGTATCTTGCCAAATCTTAGCATGCTTTTCAGTTAAACCGCTAAATATTTTCCAAGAGGCTTCGGTCAAACTGGTTCAGCAGAGTTCTGATTTGGATGAAAAGCAAAGCAGCTTTGCACAGGCTGCCTTCAGCGCGGCTCTGCGTTCTCTGCATTCGTTGGATTTCCTTCACATTCCTTTGTTAGGCGCAGGATGTTTGGTTTGGCTGGCCGTGGCCTGGATATGCAACACCCAGTCTGGAGTGCCTGTGTGCACGTTGCAGGGTTGTCTTCAGCTGGGTGTACTTGTTCCATGGTAGTTTGGAAATGGGCTTGTAGTAAGCAACTCCTTCAGATCCTTAGGGAAAATAAGGTGTGACCCAGCAGTGCAGCGCGGTGCTGCTATTGCAGGAGGCCCTTAGGTCACCTGTGCCTTGATCAGATCAGTTGCCAGAGCTGCTGGGAGGCTGGGT
The DNA here is from genome assembly GCA_013399945.1 of Ploceus nigricollis. Taxonomy (NCBI): domain Eukaryota; kingdom Metazoa; phylum Chordata; class Aves; order Passeriformes; family Ploceidae; genus Ploceus; species Ploceus nigricollis. The sequence continues at coordinate 248,923 of VXBC01004941.1, read as the reverse complement.
CACGTTAAAATGGCCCGGCTGAAGAGCAGGACAAGAGTCAGCTGTGTAGTTAGTGGTAGAGGGACTGCTCCTGCTTCCAGCAGGGAAAAAAACCCTAAAGAACAGTATTGCATCTAACAACTTCATGTGTGCAGCAAAACACTTGGGAATGCTCTGCCTGCAATACTAGCAATTGCTTTCATGTACTTAAAACCTACATTTTACATATTTGGGTTTTTTTCTTTTTAACTTTTATAGACCAGATTGGCTTTCTATGCACTAATGTAATGCCACCTCAGTTCTTTTATTAATCTGACTACCTGGGGAAATTACTAGACTTTTGTAAATGAAATTTGGGACTAAAACTACTTCAATCAAACTTGTAATAAATGTTCTTAGTTGAGAACTGTATTTGTCTTCTGACTGCTTATTTCTTTAAGCAACTTTTACAACTGTCCTTAACTCTTTCTTTACTGTCATGCAATGCTGGTGGTGTTCATACAGAAGCATGACAGCATGCTGCTGTGGTGATGGAGCCAGCTCTGAAGGCAGAAAACTGGCTGGAGTCTTGCATTTGTGAATGTTTCCTTTCTAGTTGTTGATGAATGTGTTGGTAGTCCAGAGGACTTTAATACACAGAAATATTCCAGAAATGTGTGTGGCGAGGTATTGGGGGACAGAGGGGACAAAGGCTGGTTGGTCTTGGAGGGAAATGGAGCAGTGCAGTCATAGCTGATATCACTAAGTAATTTCTTGCTCAGTGTTGGTTCCTAGGTGGATAGTTTAGGCTGGAATAAAATTAAGTCTGCTCAGACTACTGCCCAGGGTCATTTTAATTCTATCTCAGATCAACTTGTACAAGGCTAATAACTGGAATAACTTACTTTACTGAAATCGCAAATGAAAGACTAATTCACATTCTGAATTTAGCTGTCTCAGTATATTTTGAAAGGTATTGACAAATTTTGAAAAACTCTTCTGTAAGTGCTGTTTTAAATTTTAGATTTGGTCAAGATCAACCATGTAGAGACAAAGTAAACTTTGTACTGTACAGGGATATTCTTTTCCTCATTGGTGCTAAATGATAATCTGTTTCAGAACCATGTAAGTTCAGTCTGATGAATACAACCCACCTGGTTTTGATTTCTATTGGTTCTATGAGTATGTAGTGCCCAGAGGGAGGCTGGGGGGTGGAGGATGCAGTGGGAAGGCTGATCAGCTGCCTCCCCAACAGCACTCTGAGCACTTCTGAGGTCCTGCTCATAGCATCTGCTTCACCCAGACCTCCTTTTCTACAAGAACTTCTCACATGCATTTCACTGCAAGTTGTAAATTCCTGACAGTATTAACACCTTTGAATTTATTAGTTTCAATAACTCAAATTTTTCATGTCATCTGACTGCACCAAACAGTACTTCCTGTCTAGGAATTTAGTTTTCTGAAACTGCAAATCTTAAATAATAGCCAAACAATAAGCTAAACAGAAGAATAAACTGTGACCATGGAAGATAATACTGGGCAAAATTACCCTTCTCTTGCAATGCTACTCCTGCTTAGCACGGAGAGGCCTGAAACCACTTCACTTCAGGAGAAAGAAGAGGGCACCTGGGGTGCAAAAGAGCTGAAGAAAAGTCTTCTAGATATCAAAATTGTATTGGCTTCCAAGGTACAGAAGCTGTGGTTTTTTCTTTTCTGGGTCCTCTTTAGTCCCTTCAGATTATTTCTACATCATAAATCAATTACATAGTTGCCTGCTTTTTTAAAAATCAGGTTACTTTCCCTGGCTACCTACCAGTAATTCTTTAATCCTTTAATGTTTCAAATATTTACACAACATAATTCAAATCTGCCAGTTTCTCTGTACTGGTACAGTGGCAGCTGAACCCATATTTTCCTTGGAAGACGCTGAGTGAGGTACTGAGGAAAGGTGGAGATAAAACAGAGAGGGATACTGTGATGAAGGATCTCTGGGTGGGGCAGCAGTGGGGTGACACGGGCTGTCAGCCAAGGAGCTGCAATTTGTGCAGGTTTTGCTTATTTCTTTAAAAAAGCAAAACAAGTTGGAAAGCACCTAAGCTTTCATTGGTGAATCATCCCCATGGGCCAAGTGCGTGATTTTAAGGATGCAGAAGCAACAGGTTTGCCCTGTGTGTGCTGAGGTACTTGCTAAGTCTCCTGGCTCTTCTCAGCAAAACAATCCAGAGCCCTGGGCATCCTCCTGCAAGGGTGTCTGCTAGCTCAGGCCCAGCACAAACACTAGTCTGTGGGTTGATACGCTATTTTTTTTGCATTACATAGTCACTGGAAATAAGCAGAGCCAGCTCACCACTAACTCAGGGCCCTGCCTGCCCTGCCAGCAGCAGTCACAGTCACATTTTCCCTTTCAGCCCAGTAAAATCTGGATTATTTAATACAAAGGGAAGAGCCACAGTGTTTCCCCACCCCAGGTGCCTATTCTGCACAGATCAGCACAGCTGGAAAAGCTGCTGACTCCAAACCTGCACAGAGATGGAAAGGCAAGACAAATGTCCCCTCCTGGAGGGGGTTGATTGCAGGTAGGGCTGAAATTTTAAAGGAAGTTTCAGGTTCCTCTTATCTGCAGCCACCTGGGCACATCTTAAGCAAAATGCCCATTTTTTGGTATGATATATGTGTATATATATATACACACACACACATGCACACCTATATATTGTATATAACATATATCTACATCTACATAATTTAATAAGGTACCTAATTATCTTTTTTTATAATTGCCATTGCCAGACTCCTTAAAATCTGCAGTTCCTATTTTGAAGCTGGATTCTAAGCTAATTCCTTAGTAAACAAAATTAAATGCCCCCAAATGAATTAATATTTAGTTATTGATAATAAGGTATTATTTATACATATTATTTCTATTATTTGTTATATATAGTTCTTATTATTAAATATTTAATTAATTTAAATTAATATTTCTTTTAAAAGCTAGGCTGTGGTTCTGCTGATAGGACATGAATATTTTGGAGAAAGAGATGTAGGATTCTTGGTGTTGAGTTGTCTCTATGTTTAACAACTCCTTCAATAGCCTTTTCCAGAGGAAAGAAAGGAAGGAATAGATTAATTTAAAAGTAATTATAAGTTTGTTTTACTAGTAACAGTAACTAATATCACCTAGCCTGCTGCAGAAGCACTTTTATGGATTACAGTACCCTAAGTCTTTGGAGAAGGAGAGTGTCTATATGTGGCCCGGGAGTGGAAGAAGGAAAACCACCCTGAACGGGGGCTCTGCTCTACTGCAGTCACTTCCTTGTGAGGGAAATTCCTGCGACTCATTCCTGGGCACGCATTCCACAGACTGCTACACACGTGGCACAGCCAAGGAGAACTGAGGTCACTGCCTGTGACGTGACCACTCTGCTCCTGAACGGCCGCTTCCAGCTCTTGCCTGACACCCACCACTGTCCACCAGCCAGCTCTGGGGCAATGTCACCAAGCCAGCCCTGTCACCTGCCACCTGGCCAAAGTCTCCCGAGATGCAGCGGGACAAGGACAAAACCTCTCTGAAGTGCCAGCTCAGCACTACCAGGCACAGCAGCCGTTCCACTTGTGACTCCAAAAATCCTGTCCACGTGTGACACAGGCCACCACCTGGTCATGCATGGCAATTTTCAAGTTAAACCACAGTAGACTGGGAGGGAAGAAGCTGGTCACGAGGCTGTTGTCACCTCCCCTTTCTTCTTGCTGCCCCGTAAGGAAAAGTGAGCTCATTTCCCACCTGGCTCCGTGCCTGCCCTTCAGTTAACTACATCCAGCACTAAGTCACTTGGAACAAGAGCGCCGTGTGCATATCAGTCCCCAGCGGTGCCTGAAAATGTCCCCCCGGGGCTTGTGCTGGGAGCTGCAGCTGATGCCAGACAGGAACACCTTCACCCTTCACTCGCTCCACCTGCGTCTCTACCGCAGCCCGGGCTTTTGCTGAGCCGTGCTCCTGCCGGGAGCCCTTTGCAGCGCGCCCGAGCGGCTCTGCTCACCCACTCCCGCAGCAGCAGGGAGGCACCCGCTCTGCAGGGGCACAGACAGGGAAGCTGAGGCTCCGGATGTGCTTGCTCAGAGCTGAGCACCCCAAGAAGACATCACAGGCCGTCAAAACATCCAGTCTTAGGTCTGCAAAGAGGTGAAGAAGGCGCAGCCTCCAGCTTTCAGGATAGAAGATTTGCCTCCTTGGCAGAGGTCAAGGCCCAGGCACCAGGCATGGCCACCACACAATGGTGAGTATGGAGTCAGAGATCCTCTGGTGGGGATCCACATCACTCTCTTCCCTCAGAGCTACCCTTGAAGGGTTAAACCTGCACAGCAGTTTAGAAAGGAGACAAAATCACAGTTTGTTTCCCCAAAGCATGACTGTCAGTAAAATAACAGGTCAAGAATCAATCCTTTTTTCTCCATCCTTTATGCAATAGCAATTGCTGAGCAAGTCTCCCGTCTCCCATCTCAATGCCTGGACACCACTAATTTTAATCAAAGAAGGGGAAAAACACCTTTTATTTCTCAGTAGTGCCATGAAGTCAAGGCAAAAGATGGAAACAACACCCTGGAAGGACTCTGAGCAGCATTGGCCATGGTTTGATGGGAAGAACCGAGAGCACCTTCTTGGGGGAAACAGCATCTCCAAGGGGACAGTAGATTCCTCCCTGCATCCACTANGAAAAGCTGCTGACTCCAAACCTGCACAGAGATGGAAAGGCAAGACAAATGTCCCCTCCTGGAGGGGGTTGATTGCAGGTAGGGCTGAAATTTTAAAGGAAGTTTCAGGTTCCTCTTATCTGCAGCCACCTGGGCACATCTTAAGCAAAATGCCCATTTTTTGGTATGATATATGTGTATATATATATACACACACACACATGCACACCTATATATTGTATATAACATATATCTACATCTACATAATTTAATAAGGTACCTAATTATCTTTTTTTATAATTGCCATTGCCAGACTCCTTAAAATCTGCAGTTCCTATTTTGAAGCTGGATTCTAAGCTAATTCCTTAGTAAACAAAATTAAATGCCCCCAAATGAATTAATATTTAGTTATTGATAATAAGGTATTATTTATACATATTATTTCTATTATTTGTTATATATAGTTCTTATTATTAAATATTTAATTAATTTAAATTAATATTTCTTTTAAAAGCTAGGCTGTGGTTCTG
>VXBC01004941.1:231810-243465 GCA_013399945.1 Ploceus nigricollis | reverse complement strand
CTGAACGGCCGCTTCCAGCTCTTGCCTGACACCCACCACTGTCCACCAGCCAGCTCTGGGGCAATGTCACCAAGCCAGCCCTGTCACCTGCCACCTGGCCAAAGTCTCCCGAGATGCAGCGGGACAAGGACAAAACCTCTCTGAAGTGCCAGCTCAGCACTACCAGGCACAGCAGCCGTTCCACTTGTGACTCCAAAAATCCTGTCCACGTGTGACACAGGCCACCACCTGGTCATGCATGGCAATTTTCAAGTTAAACCACAGTAGACTGGGAGGGAAGAAGCTGGTCACGAGGCTGTTGTCACCTCCCCTTTCTTCTTGCTGCCCCGTAAGGAAAAGTGAGCTCATTTCCCACCTGGCTCCGTGCCTGCCCTTCAGTTAACTACATCCAGCACTAAGTCACTTGGAACAAGAGCGCCGTGTGCATATCAGTCCCCAGCGGTGCCTGAAAATGTCCCCCCGGGGCTTGTGCTGGGAGCTGCAGCTGATGCCAGACAGGAACACCTTCACCCTTCACTCGCTCCACCTGCGTCTCTACCGCAGCCCGGGCTTTTGCTGAGCCGCGCTGCTCCCGGGAGCCCTTTGCAGCGCACCCGAGCGGCTCTGCTGACCCACTCCCGCAGCAGCAGGGAGGCACCCGCTCTGCAGGGGCACAGACAGGGAAGCTGAGGCTCCGGATGTGCTTGCTCAGAGCTGAGCACCCCAAGAAGACATCACAGGCCGTCAAAACATCCAGTCTTAGGTCTGCAAAGAGGTGAAGAAGGCGCAGCCTCCAGCTTTCAGGATAGAAGATTTGCCTCCTTGGCAGAGGTCAAGGCCCAGGCACCAGGCATGGCCCCCACACAATGGTGAGTATGGAGTCAGAGATCCTCTGGTGGGGATCCACATCACTCTCTTCCCTCAGAGCTACCCTTGAAGGGTTAAACCTGCACAGCAGTTTAGAAAGGAGACAAAATCACAGTTTGTTTCCCCAAAGCATGACTGTCAGTAAAATAACAGGTCAAGAATCAATCCTTTTTTCTCCATCCTTTATGCAATAGCAATTGCTGAGCAAGTCTCCCGTCTCCCATCTCAATGCCTGGACACCACTAATTTTAATCAAAGAAGGGGAAAAACACCTTTTATTTCTCAGTAGTGCCATGAAGTCAAGGCAAAAGATGGAAACAACACCCTGGAAGGACTCTGAGCAGCATTGGCCATGGTTTGATGGGAAGAACCGAGAGCACCTTCTTGGGGGAAACAGCATCTCCAAGGGGACAGTAGATTCCTCCCTGCATCCACTAAATGACATCCTGAGATACCTGTCACTGCATGAGGAACACAACCTGGGAAGCATGGTCATCAAAGCTGGTAACACCTGAGCATCTAAAACCACTGCATGTGAAGACTGTTACTTAACAAAGTGCAAGGGCAATGCACAACTAGGAGGCACATTGTGCTTGCCAAGGGCCAGCCAAGTGGCAGACTAAGACAATCAGCCAGTGCTGCACCACTGCAAACATGCCAGCAGCACTGAGACCACCAAAGGTTGCAGCTTTTAGTGTCTCCTAGCATAAAATGTCTTTCCATTTTTCTCTTGCTTTCATCTCCCAGGCAGAAATAAAGACAAGATGGAGAAGCTGCTCAGTTCAAGTACCATATGAAATAAAAACTAGAGAAGGGAACAAAAAGAAGGTGTCTTAAAAAGCTGGGATAAGATAGAGTGCTAGATATCTGAGGAAAAAGTGCTGATCACCAGGCCTATGTTCTGCAGGAGGGAGAGACATACACACTGGAGCAGGGAACACAAGGACAGCTGGTATGTGCAACAAGTTAGGTCAGCCTCACCACACATCCTCCCTCCCTGCTAGCCTGGTGACAGCAAGGATTACAGGACAACAAAGTGCCATTCATTACTGCACAGTCAAGAAAAAGCAAGCATGTTAGGAACAGACTCCTCCAGTTCTGCCCTTCCCATCTTGTTGGTCTTAGCGAGGCCACAGGACCTGGGAAGGTCTAAGCTCACTTTGTCTTCATGTAAAAACCAAACCTTGGGCCTTGTAACAAATCCCCAGTGGTTAAAAACCAGATAGCACAAGGTGTCCCTCCTATCTGCTCATGCTACTTGAGCAGATTATTTAGCCTTTCTGTGCTTGGTTTTCTTACCAAAATGAATAGAACTACTTGCAGCAATTTCTTTTCATTTTAAAAGTCTTCTCAAACCACAGTTCAACAAGCACAAAATATTGTGGCAAACTCTGTATACATGAAACCAATACCTGAGGGACAGCCAGTCCTCAAACTTGTGCACAAGCCAGGTTTTCCATTTCAGCAAATATGGACATCATTAACCTACATATGTGAACAGAGGACACCCTGTCTTAAAAAGGGAACTCACCAGTAGCCAAAGATCCGCTTCACACTGAAACAGAAAGAGCAGTTGTTACAGAAGATCTGCTGGGAAGCAATGCGCTTATGACTTCAATTCCCCCTGAACTTAACTCCTTCCCCCTCCTTAGACCACAGCTGTGCATGATGAAATTGTTAAAGGTAAGAAAACTCCCCTCCTTCTGCTCTTCCTTTGACACTCGTGCAGCCTAGCTCAGTGGAATCACCCTTTCATTTATGCTGCATGTGTGAGACCAGAAGCACAAAAAAATTTAGCATAGAAAGCTGAGGAAAGTGTTTCCTTTTGTAGCAAGGTGCAAGGCACTTGTCTTTAAAGACACGCATTATTGAAAGCTAAATGGTCCTGTCAAATGACTGCTGACAAGAACTAGGAAATGCAGTTTTGAAACTGCATAATCTGATTAAAAGTGAAGATTTAGGGTTTCTTTGGATTCACATAGCTGGAATTCCATGAGCATCATACCTGGAGCCCGAGTTACACCACAGAAAGCATAGCTGCCTTTCTTATGCTGAACTTAAGGCTTGCAAGGTTGAAGCAAATCTTTGAGCCAGCAAGGATGGAAGGAAAACAGGCCACAGATATAAAGATGCAGATAGATGTTCACCTTTCTGAGCCATTCTGACATGAACTGATCTACAGATCACTTGTCTAAAGCTCTTCCACACAAGCCAGTGGATGGCGACAGGGAAGTGCTTTCAGGCAGGTTGGATAATGCCCCAAACAAACTGCAAACTCTGCTCATCCTCCTGCTGCATGACAGGGTCTCTGCCAACAAAAGGGATTTACTCTGACTCCTTTCTCTGGACAGGAGAGCAATCCTCACCCAGAGCAAATATGCCAGAGAAATTTCCAGAATCATATTTTCAAAATGACAGATATATATATATATATTTGGGTCATGGTTGAACTCAATGACCTTATAGGTCTTTTCCAACCTATATGATTCTCTGATTTTACTGTATCAAAATATGTTCTGAAGCCAGAGGACATTCAGAAATAAATGAGACCAGCACCAGAAACTGCTGCCTGAGTCAAGCAAGGTAGATGCACAGCAACAGCTTGAATTCCAAGTGTCTCGCTGGTGAATAATCAACTGCCCAGTTGATCTAATTGGCTTGGATCTTGCTCAAATCCAAGTTCTATTCCTGTCAGTTGCAGGACCGGTGCTGATGAGAATCCCACTCCCCCAGCCCACAGCATATCAGACAAAGCTTCACAGTGCCCAGGCTGAGGTCCATGGGGCAGATTCCCACATGTCCCCCACCCTCCTTACCACCCAGCCTTGTCCAGCTGCGTCTCTCAGCTCTGTAGCAAATCTCAGCCCACCTTATGTGTGAGAACTGTGATCCAGTGAACTGGCAAGGCCCTGCTGAAATCTAAGTGATAAATGAGTTCTTCAGCAAGTTTCAAGATAAGCTTTATTTATTTTAAAAGAGAAAAACATCTGCAGGATGTGTTTACATTCAGTCTCCTACGTAAATTTAAATATTCGTGTGGCACACGCTTCCATAGCCAAGTGTCTCCTACTGGCTGACACCACACCGAGACACCAGCCTGTGCGCAGTCACTGCACAGCTAGGAACACAAGCACTGAACTCAATGGAACACACATTTCCAGCTCCAATTCTCTTGTGCTGCCATGGGCTTTGCACGGTAACATTTCTTACTCATTTCAGAAGAACTAAACACTGTCCTTTACAAGACGCAGATTTTGTTTATCCGAAGTCTTCCAAATGAGTGGAATTTCAAAAGCAGTTCTCCTGTCTCTCCCTTTGCATCAGCAAAATCACAGGCTGTATCTAGGTTTCTGACCATTTACTTTGTGCATTCATCATCTTTGTTCTGTGCAATGACACTGCCACAGAACCCAACTACAACTGCTTTGGATCCAGCCAGCATGGGTGTTATCTGGGAAGAGGCTCAGGAGCACAGGGGATCTTGCCACAAAGTCTGGCAGGATCAGTACATTCTCTACAAAGGTGTTTTAACAAACTTTGTCTCCTCTTCAGAAAACTCTGCTGAAATCTGTCTTTGTGAAGTTGCTTTGCCTGAGTACATCTTCCCTGGGAAGTACTCCCCAGACTGAGGCACAGCTTTTAGCTTCTCTGTCTTCCGGTGATTGGTTTTCACAAATCTGAGCAGGTTAACAATAGCAGCTGGTGTGATTCCAGGGATACGGCTGACCGCACCAATCTGCACATGGAGACAGGAACAAGTTAACTACCACCAAACCTACACACTGCATGGAGCTAGTGAGAAATGAGATCAAAACCTGTGGGTGTTCCTCCCCCTGATCCTTTCACCCCCCCTGCCCCTTGAGAAGACAGAAGGGATTTCACTGCTGCTCAGCGCTGCTGTGGCTGAATTTCTCACCGTCTGGGGGCGGTTTGCATCCAGCTTCTCCCGCACCTCTGCCGAGAGTGAGGCATCAATGGCAAAGTAATCCAGGTCGTCTGGCAGCTGCAGCGCCTCATCACGACGCACCTCTTCCATTTCCTGCTGCTGATTGACTACACACCACTCGTAAACAGCTGTGGTGATCAGGGGAACAAGAAAGGCAGATATAGATGCATACTCATGTGAAACAAGTCACTTGCAAGAAGCACAATGAGAAATTCCACTGAGGTGGTCAGAAGTTCCTAAGACAATTTCCAGCCTCGTAGATTATAGAGCCTAATTCACATCACTGCTTTGGAAGAAGACATACTCTTTGATTTGTTACAGAAATTTAGATACACGGGTTGTTTTTATCTTCTCATAAGAACAAAGGATAGCCTATTTGATGGGGCAGTAAGGAGGAAAAAACCCCAAAGAGTGAAACACCCATGCATAAAAAGGGCTGTGACTTATGGTAAAAAGTTCACACTCTGATCAGAGTGTTTCATTTCTCTAAGCAGCAACATGAAACACACTAGGACAACTGCTGTCCCTTTACTGAACAAACGTATACAGATCACCACGAGAGAGCCTAATCCTTGTACTTTACCTTCTATTTTCAATCTCTCTGCCAGCTCTCTCCATTGAGCAAGCTTGCCCAGGGGCTCTGGGATAGCCTTTGCCAGAATCTCCATGTTGGCATCTTGATACTGAAGGACATCAAAGGCACTGTGGAGAACAAGAGTAAACATTTATGGTAAAAAGGAGTCACACTTGTAAGGCAGATCTACTGTTGTTCCAAGCTCAAATGTACAAAGTTCTTAGCTTAAGCCAGAACAACTGCAGAGCCAAGCTCAATTCCCTACTATCTCCTCTCAGTACACAGAAGAGCTGCTAAACTCTTGAAGAGAGACTCCTCACATCAATTTACAGCAAGACAGAAGGGACAAGGCAAGGGCACCAAGGGAAACCTTTCACACAGACTCTGTCAGCCAGTAGGTCTTAGTCACTGATTTAAAACAACAGAAAAGATGAGATAAAGTGTGAATAAGGGAAGTAAGGGCTTTTGTGTACAAGAACAGCTACCACCTGACACCAGCCTGAAATCAACCACTGCTTTTACCAAGCTTTTAGTGAAGCTGCAACCCACTGCAAAACCATCTCCAGCTGGTGACTGTGTAAGGACAGCAAGCACTGTCTGGGCCAGTGGAGCTCTTGCTTTGAGAGCACATGTCACATGGAATAGTAAAAACAGCAATGCCATACTTATTCTACAGGCAAACATCAGATGTGTGTCCTTTGAAGGTAGTAAAGTTGGAATTTTGGAGTACTGACAGCTTCAGGAAGGATGGACAAATGCTGTGAAACCACTAACCAGATGTGCTAAAGCAAGCATAGGTCAAACCAGAAAGCTCCAGGTGTAACCCTTACCTGATAGGTGACCTGCGAGTGCTACTCATGGGAACTCCTGGTAGTAACTGGGACCATTTGGATATGCTGAACTGAAGTGATTTTAGTGTTGCGATCCCATCCTCTAATGCAGCTCTCATCTTTACTGCTTGTTCGTATCGCTGCTGTGACACACACCCAGCTTCTTCAAACCCTGCAGAGACAGATGGCCCATGAGACAAAGGTCTACAGCCAGACAGGGCTGGTCAGTGCAAGAGCTACCACAGCAGAACACCTCTGTGAGTGAGCCTGGCGTCCGCGTTGTCCGGCCGCAGGGCCATGCGGAACTCCACGCGGCTGGTGAACATCCGGTAGGGCTCACTGGTGCCCAGAGTGGTGAGGTCATCGATCAGCACTCCCACGTAGCCCTCAGTGCGACTGACAGTGAACGGGGGCTTGCCCTGAACCCGCAGGCAAGCATTGATCCCAGCAATCACACCCTGCACAGGCAAAACAAACCAAAGATCCATCACTCTCTTCTTAGCAAAAACATCAGCACATCTGCCCCACAGGCTCACACGTCAAACCGCACCCAGGAAAATACAACAGTCTGTGCCAGTAATCCAGGCTGTTTCCTTCTTGTGACATTTTGAGTGCCTGAAGGGCTTCTTGGCCCCTGCTGATGTGTCTGGAGAAAATTCCCATGTTTTCAATTATACCCACTGCACAGTCTCCATGCTGAAACACTTGACAGGACTTTCAATTACTATTGTTACTGCAACTTTAGTGATAGTAACTGCAGATACTTGTACAGATACAAGTAAAAATATCGTAGGCAAGCCTGGAATCAGGGTGAGCAACAAAAGTAAGAACATCTCATGAGCACAAAACAGGCCTAGGAAGACTATCACAAAGGCCAAGGTACTATCCCTTTCTGAGTGCTGAATATACAACAGTCGGATTCGCCCACCTGAGCTGCAGCTTCTTCATAGCCTGTCGTGCCATTTATCTGGCCTGCAAAGAAGAGGCGCTGAACAAGACGTGACTCGAGAGAAGCAGTCAGTTGTCGGGGGTCTAAAAAGTCATACTGCACCCCATAGCCTGTGACACACAACAAGACAGATATTACAGGAGGGACTGTCAAGGCAATCAGTGGAGCAGAATGGCTCATCAATTCTATTTATGATTTCTGAACAAGCAAACTAAAAATCACTGTATCCAGGAATAAGTTTTGCTTCATATTTCCTTTGTTTTGCTATGCTCTAAACAAAACCTGCTTTTCATTAACTAGTAAAAAAATATGACCCTATTCAGCTCTCTCACCTGGCTGTAAGATCTTGGCTTTTTCCAAGCCTGGGACGGATTTGATCACCTGCTCCTGGAGCTCAGGTGGCAGTGTCATGGACATGCCTTGGGGGTAAATGACATTGGAATCCAAGCCTTCAGGTTCCAGCCACACCTGATGTTCTCGGTCTGGGAAGCGCAGAACCTTTGATTCAAGAGAGGGACAGTACCTGTAACAGTAAACAGCCATGAGCAGCACCTGACATGGAGAAAAAGCTACTTTCCAGAAGCAAAGCAGGAAAGACCCACAGCTCTAAACAGACTTCCAGCTTGTCCCCTTGACAGCCTTGCATGATGCCGCACACTCACCGTGGGCCCCTGGTTGTCTCCCTGACATGGTTGTTCAGGTGGAGGTTATCACGGATAATTTGCTGGGCCTTCAGGTTCGTGTGAGTCAGGTAACAGGACAGCTGATCTTCAGGCTGGAAGAGGCCAAAGCTCGGCCTAAGTTAATCTGGTCACGACACCGTATCCTTCCTAAATAACTCTCATATCTCCAAGACCTTTCCTGTGATGGCTGGCTCTCACTTCTGGGAGGGGTCAGCAGGGCTGACATGCCCACTGTACAGACTGAACACGAGCAATCCGAGGAGAGCCTGAGCAACATGCCCAAAACCAGACCAAAACCAGGATGGAATGTGGGAGTCTGGAATTCATGTTCTATCTATATGCTGTATTCCTAAATACAGGATGGATATTCCCATTAAATCAAGATGTTACATCACAGCATTCAAACTGATCACAGGGAAAAAAAAGCTCTGGAGTTAGAAGAATAAGTGCTGACCCTACAGCTAACAGCCAATTAATGGGTTTGGTGAAGAAAAAAAAAAACCCTCAAAACTCTGCAATTAACATGAAAAATTCAAAGTCTGGAAAAAACCTCACTATGTGAAGTAAAGTATTCCACTGATTTTTCTGAAAAGAGTCACATTCAAAATTGGACACTGTAGCACCATGACTTCTTAAAACTGCCACGGAGTTATATATTAGTTAGCCAAAAATCTTGTGATTTTATGTGGTTTTGATTTAGATCTGTGTTGGCTGAGTGTCAGTTCAAAACCCTGAGAAATCATCTCGCTGCACTTGCAGAAAGGAACTCCATGGACCCATAACCCTTAGAGAATTTAATCAAGAGTTGAAGATCAAAATTTAATAAAGAATTGGTTAATGGTTGTCATATAACTTGAGATGAATTAGATGCCATAGAGCAAGAAAGCTATCTTGAAAAAGTTAAGGAGTCAAAAGCCTGTACACCCCAGAAAACTTGATTAATACATTGCAGATGCAGTAAGGGAGCCACTTCATAGGCCTGTACACCCCAGAAAACTTAATCAATAGTAATTGTCTAACCAGGACAGCAAATTTAATAAAGCACTGTTTAGCTGGATAAAACCTGGGTTATCCATTAAACAAACACAGATGAGATGTTCTGGTAGTAATAAAAGAAACAGAACACCTATACCATGATGCAATAAATTGGGCAGACATCTGGGAGCATCTATAAAAAATCCTGCATGTTATAGCATATATAAATGTCTGAAAATTGTTGTTTCTTTCAACATGTTTATGGCAAATAAATTCCCAATATGTTCTCAATTTTGACTCAAAATTGTTATTAGGAATGTTTGTCTAACAGCTTTTTGCTGTTAGATTTGAAACTCTTTGTTTGAAAACCTCTCCTACATATACCAAGGCCTTCAAGTGATACTACTTTTGCCTCATCCTGATCATAAAAGGTTATTGCAATTCCTATATCCTCTGGGGCAAATTAACTCCTGATACTTCACTGCGCTGTTTAATTACATTATACAAAAACAGCCAATGTTCCAAGATTTTCTTCAGAAAATGTAACCTCTTCTGCTGGACATATCCATCCTTTCTCTTTCCTAGTCAATATTACAAATGACCTCTAATTTCAACATCTTAACCTTATTCCAGAGCTAAGATAAGAAGCCAGACACTGTAAATCTCCACAATACAGGCACAATATTGGAAGATTTTGTAAAACCAGCCATGTAATCAGCACATGAAGAATAATACTAGCACCAGTATCACATTTCACAAAACTTTGATTCTAATCAGAGTTTTGTGAAACTCTGTAAGAAAGTAAGTTTTCTACCTTACTCTGAAGTAAAGAAAGTTCAATTCTCAAGTTAAAAAGTGAGAGTAAAAAGGTATTTGCTTTCAAAAGAACAAAAGTAACTTCTCCCTTGCATTGAGAGTCCTCAAAAACCTAACAGCTCCAGCACAAATACATCCCAGCTGCCTTTCCCAGCCACCAACTCTCTAGCTCTCAATGATGAGCACAATGTTCCCTGAACCACTTCCCACCCAGCTCTATGTGCATTTGATGGGTGGGATTTGCTACCTCACCTTGATCCACACGGCCTCGCTGAGGAAGCTGAACGGCACTGGAGGGTTGTCAGCTGCACGTTCCTCCAGACCACCAAAGTCAATCGTATCCTTGGCAAGCCGGGGCGGTGTCCCGGTCTTCAGCCTGCCCACAGCAAATCCCAGTTTCTCCAGAGTGTGAGCCAGCCCAATGGCTGGCTGGTCCCCCAACCGCCCCGCCGGGTGCATCTCCAGGCCGATGTGGATCATACCCCTCAGAAACGTACCAGTGGTCAGGATAACACTCCCGGCACGTACTGTGCTCCCATCCCCTGGAACAGCAAGTTTTCAGAGATGTTCACATTTTAGTATCAACAAAGCCCTGGAATTCTGGTGCTTCTGTCTAAAACTAGACTACCAGTGTTCACTGCGGGTTTACCTGTCTTCTATTATAAAATAATACCAGCTTTTCCATAATAAAAGCATCAATAGTAATAACTACAATAAGCAGCATGTAGTTATTTCTGTATATTTATTATTCCTAAGCAAGTTACCCCTAACAAAGGAAACCGCTCCTAGGAAAAGTCCATATCCAGGCCTTTACTTCGGAAAGCTTGCTTATTGTAACAGCAAGTGGTAATGAAGTACAAGCCTGTAATTAAGAGGACCCCACAGTCCTGTAACACTGAGGGCAGCATACACCATTTACCAAATAAAATCTCAAAACACAGCATGGAATTCTGTATCACTATCCTGAAGAAAATTAACTTAGTTAACGTCCTAGTATACTACCAATCCAAGTATTTTTGACACTGTATTACCTTGTATTACACATATTAACCTGGTTTAGTTCACACTTCGCCTAAACCAGTGCTACTGGCTAATTCATCTTTCTCACTAATGAATTAGAATTGTATAATTCATCTTTCTCATCAGTGAAATATTTACCACAAAGGCTGTAGGCACTCTTAGTACGGAGTAACTGAAGGCACTTAGTGAATTACTAGCACATACCCAGAACAACTCCTGTGACTTGGCATTTCCCAGGATGGCCTGGTTCTGGCTCTGTCAAGAGAAGATCCTCCACAGATGCCTCACGAACTGTCAACAGTGGTGTGTTAAGGATTTCTTTCTGTCATGAAAGGAGTTACTGCAAAAATCTAGGAAGTTATGAGACATATGGGCAATCCCAAACCCTGTTGACTTCTGAAACATCTATGATCCACTTCCATTCTTAACAGGTCATTTGGTAGACACTCAGTTACGGTACTATCCTGACTTATCAGGTAGAAGTTTTCACTCACATAAAGTTTAAGCTCAAATAAACTAATTGGTCATGGAGCCTAACCTGTATCTAAAACACTAGAGAATTTTTTAAACTGTGCTGAGCTCCTACAACTTACACTGCATCAAAGTACCAAACAGAAAGGTATCTAGGTTTGATCGGTAAATAATGAAAAGCAAAACATAGCCCCTTCCTTCGTAATCCTCAGTCGTGTATCCCGACTCCCAACTCCCAAGAGTCCGCCCGGCGCGCCCCCCTCACCTGCATGTTCTCCTTGTAGAGGCCGCGGTCGATCTGCGCACGGAGGCCCCACACGGCCGGGCCCTTGCAGCGGTTCAGCACCTTGTAGTGAACGCCGGAGCGGTCGCACACGCGGCCGCACAGCCCGTCCAGGGCGTCCACCTCCCGCATGAGGTGCCCCTTCCCGATGCCGCCGAAGGACGGGTTGCAGGACATTTCCCCTGGGTAATGACACAGGGATATCCTCAGCGTCGCCCAAAGGCTCCCGCGACCTCCCCGGCTCAGCGCCGCTCCCCACGCC